>JAUZST010006982.1:0-14483 GCA_034779995.1 Parotocinclus haroldoi
ATATAATTTAAATAAATTGTTTAATTCATGTTGTAGCCAAACTAACGGTTAAATGAATATTAATATGTATTACAGTTGAATTTCAGGATTTTAATTAATTGGTTCCAAAAGGCCATTCTCACAAAAGGCCATCCTATTTACGATATTAAGGAAATGCCCTTAAGAAGCATCGTAAATAGGATTAATTCACTCCCAACCCCTAAGTTAATTGTTTTTTACTCTGATATTTGTATATTATTAATGATTATAAAGCAGGAATGAAACAAAGGAATGTAATTCGTTAATAATAATCATTAAATACATGACATATTTATTTATTTATATTTATAAATAACTGTTTGTAGCCACTGAGCCAAGTCTTATCAGTCTTATCACTGGGACAGTGATGGCACCGAGCCTGAGGGGGTGTCTCAAATAATATACAATATTGTATACAAATATTAGCGTTGAATATGATGTGACCGTCTCTTAGTTCTTCTTTTGGCTTTAATGGTGAGCGGCACACCATATCTGTGCACTATCGCCACAAACTGGACTGAATAGCATGCATCTCCTTCGCAGAAGTGTTTTACTTCGGGTGCCAATGTACAAAGTTGAAATTTCTTATGAAATATATACCAGAGGGTCTATATTATGAATAAAACATGATGGAATTTAACAGCAGTAAACTTGTTTGTTCGTTTAACTCCAATCCCTCCTGGTGAACAACACAGCTCCAAAAATCTTTTTTGAACCCCCTAGACAGAGGCCTAATACAAACTTTCTAACACTCACCTGTCTCTCAAAGTAAATGTCTATGTTTAAAATATAGGACAAAGAAAAAAACACTAATTGGAGAAATGGCTTTAAACGGCTCATTTTAAAACCACCAGCTGCCACTGACACCTGCAGCCGTTCCAGTTTGAAGAAGGCATGCAAGAACAACTAATAAATCATAAATCATATATTACAGAAAATACAACTTATTTTTAGTAGAAAGAATTTTGACAAAAAATAAAAACACCACAATTTATCAATACAGAACTAAACAAGGAACAGTCACATATCAAACATATCTTGACTGATAGACCACACTTCAAATGTAATTACATTTTGGCCAAACTGCCATGTCCCATAAACACACAATATTCAGGGGACAGGACTTCCTTTTTCATGTTCCTATAAATCGAGCATGTCATACTTAATGGATGTTTAATTGTGCTCAGTGTTTTCTGCTGTAGTGTGGATTTTGTGGGCAGACTGACAGCGAGGCTGGCAAAGCTAAATGGATTGAAGCTACTTCAAAGTCTGTGCTATCGATCTCCTGTAAAGCCGCTGCTCGTATGGTCCAACCTGTGGAATAAGGCTTGCTGCTGAGGTCTGTAAACATGCACTGTATCTCTATCCTCTATCGACCTGTTGAATTGAGAAACACATCCTGTGCTCATCTTTCAGAGACTGTGCACCAAACATGGCGACTTATTAAAATTCTGCCGATCGAGGAGCTGCTGTAGTCACTTATCGGAGTGGATATTACGTGTCTCTCAATGTTTTTAATTGGGCTTAATTATGTTTACACACAGACCCGAGACCAGATCGACTATAGACCAGCTTAAGATGCATGGTGAATGATTTTTACGTACGTGTCATTTTCAGCCGACTTTTTTATTTACAGTTCATAACATTTCACACACGTGAAGACACACCCACATTATATGCTTTAGAGAAGATATACAGGAGACACCAACCACCATTTATTTAGGGCTTTGCTGGTAATATCGATACAGAGAAAGACAATAGAATACTCCATCCTAAAGCATCACAGCAATTAAGGGATATTTCAAAATGAACACGAAGAGGATCCCACAAGAACTGCTAGACAATCTGATTCTGTACATGCCACATCACTGTCAGTGTGTTTTGGCAGTCTTGGGTGACCACACACCCTACTGAACAGTCAATGTGTCATACTTTTGTCCAGTTTGACCTCATATTCTACTTTAAAATAAAGTTATTTATGCTAGAAAATAATATTGAACAACATAAAGAAGCACATATTAACATAAGTTGGTGTTTAAAAAAAAAAAAATGTATTCCGCACCCTGAATGGGATGCAAGTCAAGCACAGAGCCATGGGATAATTCTCTTGTCCAGTCTCCTCTCTATCAAGCACAGTTATTTGCACCATAAAATACATGTTTATCATGTTCAATATGCAAATGCAGGCTATGCAGGATTTGCCAGGGAAGGGGGTGGGTGCGTATAGTGTTTGGAGTTGGATGTGTTTCCAATTTGCATATGTCTAGAACCTGGAATTCCTAATGAGGTTAACAGTAAAGGCACTTCTTTTTGTGTTATCTTTCTATTTTTTTTAAAATGCCACACGAAGCATTATTCTGGTCAGCATAAATAAGTAATAATCTCACAAAACACACAAATAAAACCATAATATGACTAACATCATATTCACTACAACAATAATGTAACAGACACACGCTATCACTATTCCACATGATCTGGCTGTAACAGTTCCGTCAATAATTTTTAGATTAAGTGAAGCACGCTACCATTTAGTTAGGTAGCACTGAATTCTGATGTGTGTGAGTTTAAAGACTTCCCTCAGTCAATTGTGTTTAATGTGTGTGCAACCAAAACAATGCTATCTTAGCTGTCAATAAAACTGTAGTTTGCAAGCAAAACCCCAAAAAGACACAATGAGCAAGTCTGAGCCATCAGTTGAGACACCCATTATAAAGAAAGCATCACCAGTGTGTGTGTGTGTGTGTGTGTGTGTGTGTGTTTTATGACGGACAGTCTGGCTTTGTCTTCTCATCGACAGAAAGTGCATGTCATCGTGCTCATTAGATTGGCGAACTGAGAAAAGGGCCTCTCTCTCCCTCAGGCGTACTCCCACGCTCAATACCAAAAGGCAAGTGGTCACTTTAATTAGCCAACATTCAACACAGAACATTTAAACTCTTTTCTGTAGCTTCATCGATTTTCTCCGTTTTTGGTATTGGTTACATTGTATGTGTCGGTCCAGCAGCCGGCACGCAGCTCAGGCCTCTCGGGGGTGGCGAAAGACCTTGCACGTCCTGTATTTCCCGGCATTTATCAAATATAAGTGAAATGAAAGCTTGTCTTGGGGGAAACAAGTGGGAGATGGTTCAGGATTACTGTGGACTGCAGCGGAGATGGATATTGACATGGGAGCGGGCTGCTTGTGAAACACCACGCTGACTTGATCTCGGCACTGGCTGTGAGCAAAGACCCTCGGGCCTGCCGGGGGCTTGTTCTGCCAGCGCCTTTCATTACAGGGGCACCATTAAACGAAGGGGAAGGACGGAGGCATGGAGGGAGAGGGAGGGGGGCACAGCTGCATTACACACAAGAAGGAGCAAAAGGCAGACAACACACGAGGCGAGAGAAGATGGAGGGAGAAAGAGAAGACAAGGCTGGGAGGGGGTTAGGATAACAGACTGATCAAGCGAGGCTATTTTGTAACACCAAAGAGATGTGGGGGTATATGAAGTCTTGTTTTTATCCATTGCTGCTCTGCTCCAGTGGTAATAAAACTGACAGCATTCATTCCGTGTGATGTACAGGCCTCTTAGTGCAGATACAATGGAAAAGTAGCTCTTAAACTTACCTAAGGGACCATGTGCGTAGTAGAGAGGAGATAGGACAAGCCAACGAATTGAAAACGGAACATTTATTGAACAGTTCCGCAGATTCCCATGGGTATGCAAGATTAAAAATGAGACAAGCAATGGTTTTACTTGTTCATAGAAATACGGTGTACTTGCCAGGATATTTCATTTTTTTCCCCAAATTGTGGCTCTTGTAACTACACAGAAATTGACTACAACGAGAATCATTAATTCAACTAAATGATAATCATCCGTCTCAAAAGCAATGCTCCTAGATCACTATCGGTTCTTTATTTATGACTATGACTCAAACTTATTTGGTTATTACACAATACCAATTTTCCACAGCCTCTCATTAAACCAAACCGTATCACTATGTGTCACTGTTCAAGAAGACATTTATTACAGTTATTATCAGACAGGCGATGGCATTTATTACCCTAGAGTGTGAGAAAGCTTGACCTTTTGGTGATCTATTAAGAGAGTATATGACCGTGAACAAAAAAAACCAGAATAGTTTAATGAAAGAGATAAAATTACAACACAAGTACTAGTCTATTACACACAGTGGATGTTTAAAAAGTGCTTTGGCAATCCTTGGCAGAGCCATGAGACCATGGATTATAGGATAAACATCACTTAATGCTAAAGATGGAAAAATGATGCAGTGAAGCCAGAGATGACATACAAGCCCATGAATATAATATGAATCAAATCCACATTAGCATTAAGGAGGAATGGCTTATTATTCTAACAGCACAGAAACTATAAAGATGCCACCATTAATGCTTGCGCTTTCAGAGCCGCTGTACAAATCTATTCATATCTGTACGTCTTTCATCTCCAGATACAAATGGCAGTTACGAAACTGCGCGGGCATAGTCGCATGTAAGAAAGATCACCCTCAGAAAAAAAGCAGTAACAGATCTTACTAGACAGAACAAGTTTAATTGTTTACATGGGCTGAGTTTAGATAATCTGTGATTAATTGACCATTTAATTACCTAATTCCAGCTTACATGTTTACTTACTTGACTTTCGGAACTGGACAACTAACAACGCAGATCTAAGGTAATAGCATAAGAGCACATAAGTATCCATGTTCCTGTAATACACTTATCACAAACATTAGGGGATATTTCATTATTTTCCTAATTTATGTGAGCAGTGTATGTGTTTATTAATTCACTTCAGAGAGAATAAATGAACAGTGAACATTTTAGTGTCATATAATACACTGAATGAGCAATACAGATCAGATTAGTATTATTTAATTAGTATTAAATTGCTACTATTAACTACTGAAAGGAAAAATTTGAATTCCGAACTAATGTTTGGCCACCAAATGAACAGCTCTTTCCATCACATCTTAATAGAAGGCACTTTTTCACATGGGAAAACGAGCTGCATAGAGTCAGACTGAATCCAAATGAGAAGCGAATCTCAGCTGTATGCTATTCCAATTCCTCACAGCTCCATTTCATTTAATCTTTTGTATGCTTGTGACTTTTACACCCTTGTCTATCAGTGCTATTTACAATTTGACCAGTGTGAAAGTTGGACCAACACATTAAAGTCAGCCTCGTGACGCATGGGCTATCTGGTGAAAAGCCAGGGGGGTATGATGGCCAAAGGTCAGTTGAAGGAGATGAAATGCCAGGAAGATTTACTTAAGGCAATGGATTTGCAGTCTTTGGCAGACATCTAGCTGTCGCAGAGTAGCTGCACCCTTGAGAGTCTTTAGCCTCCCATAGCTGGAGTCTGACTTCGAGTAGCCCGTCTTGGCCACACGGCTGAAGTCCTCTGAGAGGAGTTTTCACTGTCCATCATGCCTACGGTGCAGACAACTCTTCCAGATGCGCACATCAGCTCTGAACCGTGTGAAGCAGTGTACAGAATACACAAAGGAGGAACCATCAGCAACTCTCTGCCTTAATTAACACCCCAACGTCAATCGACTTCTATAATTGGTAAACATATCCGAATGTCTACCTGTAGTCGGTGTGGTTTATGTTGGCTTTGCTTCCAGACACATTGTTATCCTGTCTGGCACTGACATTACTGGACTTCTGTCTGTCCTGCCACAGGCCTCCTGGCATCCTTCTCTCTTAGTCCACCGCTTATAAGTATGTATCAAGTCATCTATCTTCTTCTCGTCTGTCTGATCTTTCTGTCAAGCCTCATATCTGCCTTGTCTCCCTGTCTTGACTCACTCTCGCATATCCCTTTACTCACCCTCTGCTTCTCAATTCACTTATGCACTTTGACCCATGGGCCACCTGCTGAGAAACCATATCGTTCAAAATCTCAACTGTTCTGGCACATGATTCCTTTGTCGTAATCCAAAGTGAAATACAAGTATTAAATTGCTTGGATAATCATCTTGTGCTCTAGAGCCGCTGAGCAACACTGTGGTGAGAGTATACAAAAACAACCTTTCATAAATTAGCATATGGTTTTTAATCCCCCAGGTTTGGTACTTCTTTGAGCAGGCACCTGAGGGAATTCAGTTCTTCCAGCAACTATCTAAAATCGTTCACATCATAAATCAGTATTCATACTCAGTATGTGGCTGAACATATCTACATTCAGAGGGCTCTTTCAAATTTAAATTCTGCACTATTTACTCGTTTACCTCTTGCTTCAGTGACATAGCCCGAGGCGTTTGGTTGTCCGTTCCTGCTACAGGTCTATGTTTCTTACTTTCGTTCTTGGTCTTTTTATTGCATTCACCACAGATGCACACACACATGCACACATACCTGCCTGTCAGAAGGACACAAGGTCCATCAGCCTAGTGAAGTAGAGCCACCTGATGGGTGGAATAGAGCGAGATGGGGTTAAATAATTCAATTGAATGAAAAGATAATTAATGGGCAATCAATGAACATACAGAAGAGAGGGCTTGGGTGGTGGGCAACGGATCCAATTTAAGGGTTATGAATGATTTATTAGGATCACCGTACTTGCATGACAATACTAAATGCCGTATGGTCGCATCTATAAAGTACTGATTTTATTACAAGATGAAGATTGACTGCCAAGAAGCAGCACTTTCAAAGGTTTCAATCCCAAATTAGCTGAAACAGACATGTGTGGAATTTGTTAAACATCTGTCAGTGTGCTTTCAAAGTTTCCCATCCACATAGCAAATGCAAGTGGGGATAGTTTTATTGCTTTATTGCTTCTAGTGCACACACGTTGTCTAATCCCTCAAATCCGTGGTAGACTTACAAAACACCTTTTTGTGCTGTTCTTTCCTTTAGTCTTTAATTAGTGTCAAGGGACTAGACAAATGGATGAATAAGCCATCAATTTTATATTCATTATTTATTTTCTTGACATGCCAACTGGCTCATCTACACCTTAACAGTCATATATGCTTATGCCAATTGCACCCCCATTTTAGGGTGAAGCTAGATTCTTAAAATACTCAAGAGGAACAAGAGTTATAAATGTTGCTCTGAGAAATTAAGGTTTGAGGGAGGAAACTCTTTGACTTGGCACTGCAATAACTTAAAATTAATCAGCAATTAAATATTTAAATAATGAACAAGCAAGTCAGTAAGTAAGTAAAAACTGTAGAAGGTGACCAGTTTTTTGTGACTTTGGGCTGAGCTGGGTATAGTAGAGGTGTGACTGGTCGAGAGCTAATCCACAGTGGTGCAACAGCAACTCTGCCAGGCCTGTGATGGAGTAGCATCCCCTCCAGGACACACTTACGCATGCATCCTATGTTCTCGGGATAGCCTTTGTACTTCCTATACTGCATTTGCACATGGAGCAAAATACTGCTTCATATGTTTTGTTTATTTGTGTGTTTTTTAGCTGTTCAGTCTGCACAAAATCTAAGTCATAATTCAAAATTAAAGTTGTTTCACTGAACAGCAGGTTATTGCATCATAAAATATCCAAACCTGGCATGTTTCATTAGGCAATTTTGAGCAGTGCAGCCTTGACAGAGTGCACTGGACTGGGCTTTTCCTTTTTAAAGACATTACAAATCTTTGTAATTCTTTCTCTTCCTTTTGTTTATGGTACTGTACAATGGAGCCTCAGACTTAATCTCTTTACTCAAAGAGTACTACATTGATTCGTCTGGGTTTATTTGCCCACAAAACCATGCAAAAAAATAAAACTCGGAACCCTAAATAGAACACCTGGTAAATAGGGGTGCATGTTATCCAGTCCAGTTGATGGCGATGATGCACCAATATGGTATGCCAATCGGCATAAAACCCAAAAGAAGAAGATATAGGGTCAGATCATAAGCATATTATTGATATGTATTATATTACATTCATATTATTATATTATGTATACTGTATATTATATCAGTCTGTGGGTGTCGATTTCAGACACACCTTCAGTTGAAAGCTGTCCCAGTGGTAATACGTGGTTTCACTTTGTATTCACTTTTTTCATCTTTATTGTATTACATTACTTTGCTTTATATATGCCTTTAATCCATAACAGTATATTAATACAGACACAAAAATAAACAATTATTTGGACATCGGGAACTGATTAATCCTATTTACGTTTTTTTTATTTCAGAAGAAATTCTGACTTCAAACAAATCTGAATGTGAAACCAATAAAGTTTGAATTCAGAGGTTTCACTGATATAAGGTTTGGCCCTCAGAACAAGCTTTGGATGACAGCAAAAGTATAGATTTTAATAACTACGTTAGTCCTAAGTCAATATGATATAATATGGAATTTAGCAAAACTACTTCCTAACTGTTTAATCAATACTGACAAACAATCTGAATAACAGTGTAATTAACACAACACTACTGTTACCTAGCATAACAGGTGATTCAAAAGTTTGTCTGACCTGTCCATTCTTCTTGAGATCTGCCCACATGCTGGTCCCATCTCCTCCTCTCATGAGAACGTGGTAGGTGAAGTAATAGATGCCGGGGAGAGGACAAGTGAACTTGCCTGTGCTTGGTTCATAATAGTTGCCCACATTGGTGACCACGTCATCAAACTTAAGCACGTCACTGCCTTCATGCTGTTTACGCAGCCCGGCATAGAAGGCGATCTTCGGACTGTAGAAGGATGGCACATAACCATTAGGCCCAGGTCCTGGGGGCCCTTGTGGGCCTGGTTTTCCTGGCTCTCCAGGGGGGCCTTGGGGGCCAGGAGGCCCTGGTATCCCAGGAGGTCCTCGGTATCCAGATTTCCCTCTTCGGCTTGTAAATTCAGGAGGTGGTGGGGAGACAGCCAATTCCTGGCCATGTTGAGAAGGGGTGTAGGGGTCACACACCATCCGACAACTGCCAAGCATTTCATAATGACTTCCTGCACTTCCAGCTCCACCCCCTTTGGTGCTATGGACCAGTAAAGGTATGGCTACCAGGAGAATGAGAACCATGGCCACACCCACAGCTGCCCCTATTACGCGCTTGCGGCGGCTAAGCCGAGAGGCAGCCAGCGCAAGAAAGTCCTCTTCTCCTTTAGGCGGAATGGTGCCCGCCAGTGTGAACAGTACAAAGAACAAAAACACGCACTGAATGTATGGCACAGGGAGCTTATGGAGAAGTTTTTCTATATAGGAAAACAAAAATCAGCAGCGTCTATGGAAAGGTGACAGCGACAGGGAGAAGTATAACAGATGAATTTATGGATGAGGTGAATGGACATAGAAGAGTGTGGAGCATACAGAGTGGAAATGGTACTGAGGGATTATGGGTAGATCTGGGAGGAAAGGGAAGCGTGACACTTGAAATATAAGGGAAGGTACAATGTGTATGGGTGTGCAAGTGTGAGCTCTGGATAACCTTTGTTTAGATCAACTAAAGCATTTAGAACAATAATTAGTGCTCAAATAACTTTGTACAAATTATCTTGACTTGAAAACAAGTGAGCTTGTTTTTCCTTTCTTTCTTGCATTTCCCTTTTACAAGCTTTGTTATTATGAGCAGATTCCCCTAAGACACAAGGCCCTTTATGTTCTTTCTTTCATCACAGATCAGTAAGAATGTCCCTCACCTCAGAAAAAAAACCTCTAGAGCTGGAGCTCTATTAAGGGAACAATTGTCAAATTCAGTGCATTTAAGGTCATGTGTGACCACTAAATGTTACATTTGTAAACCGAAGTTACACATTTTTACTTAGGCTTACCCGGAGCTCACTTTACGATGAGGAAAGTTCAGTGGTCTATGGGTAAAAATCAAATGAACGCACTTGGAATTCACTTTACTAGGCGAAAATGTGTAGGGGCTTCTGTCACACTGTGCAAGAAGTCTGTGGTGTCTTTGAAAATAATTTAAGTGTCTTGATTTAGCGACTGGCTCAGGGCTATCATGGGCACTGTTAAAATTCCATAACTGTGAAAAAAAACAAACGATAAAATCAGATACAGCCACAATTCATATGCTTTACTCCAGTATAACACTAGGTTACACCTGTCATGAATACAAGTGGTTTAAGCCACCTAAACTTACTATATGCTCATAGAAATATACATTTTAAATATCCTCATATGTCTTTACATCTTTTATTTTTAACTCACACAGCAATTTTCATCTTTCGTCTTTCATAATAGAATAATATCAGTATGAAAGTCTCATTACCAACCAGAGCGAAATGAGTTCCCCTTTTATACCTTCATCCTTTGGCTCTTTTCTTGTGCCATCTTAAAAAAAAGAGCTTTTCAATGCCAGTGTTGTTTCTTTTTCCTTTGGCATGTTGATTGGTAGCAAATATCCATATTCCTGTAATAAAATTCTGTACTCAACCTCCATATAATCAGCCATGATGTAAAACCACCTGACTAATATTGTGATCTGATCTGATGAGGGATGGACTCGTGGACTCCAGAACTCTAGAGATGTTCAGTATCACATGTCACCAACAAGTAAGCCAATAAAATATAAGTCTTCTAATTTGTCATCCATGGGTCAGACTTATTGGTCGAGCACAAATGATCTGATTGAGATCTGGGGAATTTGGAGGCCAATTCAACAGCTTGAACACATTTTTAAACCATTTTTGCACAGTAGCCGGGTGCATTACCATACTGAAGGAAATACTGTTACCATTACTGGGTGTACTTGCTTTGCAGCAATGTTTAATTTGGTTAATTAAATTAAGAGCCACAGGAATGCCAGGACACAAGGTTTACCAGAAGAAACATTGGCCAGAGTTTTACACTTTCAGTCTTATTCCCATTACATGCCATAATCATGTTATGACTGAGCTGTGTAGTTTAGGAACTTGCACATTCTAAGTCTGTTTATCCTGGTCAGGGTGGGAGAAGGGAGGATTCAGAAGCACATATCCAGAGTTCACAGTTGTTTCTAAGCTTATTGATCATTTTAGCAGTTTTATCAGTAAATCGGATTCTCTACATACTTTGTTCGTCCCGTTTATTCCATTCCATTCTATTCTGACCACCACAGACCGGGTGCTATTTGGTTGGTGGATCATTCTCAGGACTGCGCTGGTAGTGGTGGTGTGTTTGTGTTTTGTGCTGCTACAAGTGCATCAGACACAGAAGTGCTGCTGGAGTTTCAAACACCGGATCACATCGCTTGACTGTTAATAGTCAGTGTGAGTTTAGTTCAGTGTGAGAAATTATGAAGTATTATAGGATGGCAAACACAGAATGGCCAATAACAGATGACCTACTGTCTCCGGGGCCATACAGTAGATGTAATCTAATGGTGCACAGTGAGGCAGTGTTTTTATTAAAAATCTCCAGCAGCACTGCTGTGTCTGATTCAAGTCAAGCACAACACACACAAACACACCACAACTACGTCAGTGTCACTGCAGTTGACTGCAGAATGATCCACCACCCAAATAGTAGACAATATATGGTGGCCGTGTGGGGGTCCAGACCACTAAAGAACAGAGTAAAACCGACTAGCAATGTATGTAGAGAAACAGGTGATCTGTACTTGTAGTGCTTGTACTTGGTAAGTGGAATTTTATTTTGTGGTAAGTTTATTAAATAAACAGTGGGTACAGAAACAACAACAATTGCCCATTTATCATTATACCTTGTTGTACACTTTGCAAGAGTACAAATACAGAAGAAAAGCTTTTATTACAGTGCAATGTTGTTGGTCCTTTGCAGAGTTTCTTTACTGATGTGACCATGCTGTTGGCTGCCTGCATTTGGTTTATTGGCCAAGACATAATGATCTTTAAATCCCCCAAAGTGCTGCCAAAATCAGGTAAACCTAACTTACAATTAACCAACTCCACTGCCACTGCTGAGAAATGTCCATCACCCTAGTATCTGTAAGCTAGAATCTGTAAATTTGCAATCAATTAGGTAACTACACCTGACTGTCCAGTGATTGTACACAAAATTAGATCTAATCATGTCTAATAAGCTGTCAGTGACTTATTAGCATATATATATATATACTTTTACTTAGTATAGCAAAATAAAAATCAACTGGGGGAAGTTTAAGAATTAAAATATGGAGGTTTAGGATCAATGTACAACACCATAGCACTTTGCTACCTTTAAGTGTAATTAAAGTTTTAAATGATTTTCCACCTGTTATACACTTTGCAAACCGATGGATGTTGCCTTTTATGTTCAAACACAGCTCCAAACTGAACAAATGAAGCCTTAAATGGATAGATACCATTGTTTGGGCTGACGTGTAGTTGCTGTAAAAACTGTACGAAATACCGATACCTATAACTTACTGTACGCTTTGTCTGTATCTGTACAATTTACCCATATATTGGTGTGTAAAAGTAAATATTTTATCATATTAAATTTATCTGTACCTACATGCTCATATGTCGCCTGTAGCTACACCTACGAAGATAAGGACGCTGTCCTGAGGCGAACTTCTGACATTTAATATAAACTATAAGAAAGTTTAAATAACACTTACCGTCTTTTTGCTTTTTCATAGATTTCTGCTGATGGGAGATTTTAACCCGCGGAGATAATTAAACGGAGCAGGTTACTGGAGTTACTCTTCGGTATGGCGTTACATTTCCAGCGACCGTTAACTGGTAGGGCGCGCGCTCGTGTCCTGGCGACTTTTTAAAAAATGCTAGTTAAATAACCGAAACGTCCAGGTCTTTCTACTTGGAAACACCTCAAGCCGATGCGGAATGAGGACAAATGAGCTGGCGCTTCTGTAAAGGAACGGGAAGCCAACTTCAGGATGCAGGTCAAACTTAGTTGCGCTTTAACCCAATATTTAACCGTGACTAACTGCGTACGTGCTTTTCAATTTGTACCGATAAAGCCAGTTGAAGCACCGGGTGGTGTTAGTGGACTGCTCCGTTTCGACCTCTCCAACACCTGTGAGATTTCAGCAATGTTTGGATGTACTCTCATCCTCCGATCGTCCCTCCCTCCTTCCCTCCATTACCTTCATCTCTCCCGCTATCTCTCCCTCTTCTCTTCTCTTCTCTCCCTTCTTAACCCCGCACTGTTCAGTATAAAACATGGAGATGTTAACCATTTATTTTTTGGTATTTAAAAGTTTAAATCTTCTCAGAATAACTATAACACGATAGATTAGCATACTGGTACAATAAATGTATAAGAAATTCCTCAATGAGTATGAATGTAGATAAGGGACCATTTTACCAGAAGAGGCTTCTGAATAATAATAATAATAATAATAATAATAATAATAATAATAATCTGTTATTGTTCACATTAAATGGTCAACAGGTTCGATGTGGAATCTACTAAGCACTTTAGGTGCTGGTATGCTGATTTTAGCACGATCATGTAGCTCCTTGTTTCATGCTGGTTGCTTTATACTGCGTAGTCCTGTTCTGGTGATGGTTGCTGGTAAATCTGGTTGAGCAACATAGCAGTGTCCAGAACACAACCTATGGTCTTTGCTGGTTTTCTGCAGGACAGACAAATTTAAGAAACCACCAAGATGCTAATTGGAAGAACCCTGGAGATTCAGATTCAAGTTTATTGTCACATATACATTGTAGCAAGTACAATATACAGCGAAATTAACCCTCCACAGGTCCGAACATACAATAAACATGGTTTTTCGGTGGAGAGACAAGACAGGAAGACGTAACGCAGTACGCAGTATTAGAATATGGTAACATCTGGAAATATTGGAGATAATATGGTTTCCTTTTGTAATTGTGTCTATGCACTATAAATGCCTCTACATGCATTCTACTTGCAGTGTACAGTCTTTTCCTTGACAGACTAAGCAAGGAATACATTAATATGTAAGCTGAAAGAACCCACTAGAGCAGACAAGGCTTATTTGCTGCTATAAGGGATTTGTTCTGCACTATAAATGCCCCTGAACGTCTTCTACATCGACCTACAAACACTATAAGTCTTCTCTTGGTGGACAAAACCTAGAACCCGACTGGCTAGTTACCCTTCGAGTAATAAGAAAGAACGTCCTATGTTGCTCAGAATCTCTCTAAATAGGTTCTACTGGAAGCATATACATACTTTAAGGGTTTACTCAGTCAGGCAAAACAAAGAACCAATTACGGGGGTATTCATCTTTGTTCCAAATGTTTCTGTTCACATCAAAAAATTTAAGTAGCATTTAAGTAGGTTCTATTTGGAACCAACAAAGCATTAAGGGTTCCAAAAAAAGCAACATGTTCATAAATTGCTGAAGACCCTGTGGAGCTTATAGAGATTTTAAGCTTATTTGCTGTTACAACGGCTTTTTTGCAAATCAGAATGCCTTTAAACAGGTTGTAAATCTACAAGGAAGCTGTAAGGGCTTCCTCAGAATGACACCAATTTGAATGCTATATGGATCTCTTTTCATTATAGGTGTAGACAAGAAGTGTTCACGAGAATATATAAAAATAATCAATATTTTTCATGTTGTTAAACATGGATATAGTGTAATGCTGT
>JAUZST010006983.1:0-14483 GCA_034779995.1 Parotocinclus haroldoi
GGATGTGGATTTATGAAAGGCGCTTTATATTCTGTAGAAGTCTCTTGTTTCTAATTGCTTTTTTAAAACCTTGAAATAGAAATTAAGATAAACTCTATCAAATAACAACATAAAAGCAAACACGATGCATTTTAGAAATGTGCTCATGCGGATCTCGTTTAAAGTCAGGTATTTTTATTTTTACCACAAAATGCCCTTGATTTTGTTCCAGGCCTGACAAACATGTTGAAGATGTTCTTATATCATTTAAGATGAATAAACCCCTTTATTTGGAAATGTGACAGTTTCTTAGAACAACCCCCCCCCCCTTCCACACACACACCTCTTTTTGTGAACCCTGTGTGTGACTCATAAAATAACAGAGGAACACTTGATGTAAAGTACAATGTTACAGGGACCGACTTCACCCTGCAGTGCTCTGCAGTACCTCTAGTGGTCATGAAGTTTACTGGATGCATTTAACTGATGATTTAAAAGTGCTCACAACTTTATTTTTTCAGTTACAAATTAATTAGCCTTTTACTTCCTTATGAATAGATGTTGACCTGATGTAGCAAAATTATAGTTATAGACTCATGCAGTTGGAGTGACCTTGTGGCTGTAACGGATAGTGTCTTAACGCCGAATTAGACAAGCTGACAGAAGTGAGATGACAGGAATGCGTGGGAAGCACCGCAGCCCGTCCCATTACATTTCAGGTGTAAACACAGCCAGGTGGCTTGCAGATGTGGGCATGGGAGAGTCTGTAAATGTGCTTGTGTATACCCACTTCCAGATAAATACTCCAACAGCAGTGCCAACAAAAGGCAAAGGCTGGTTCTGGACTTCCTGGGTTCCATTGACCAGACAGGGGAATTCCTGGCTCTGCTGGAGGACGAGGAGGTGGACGAAGTCAAGCAAGAGAGGATGGAGGTGAGTGGGAGGAACACCAACGTGCCCACAAAGTGCAGGGCTGAGAGTGAGATTTCTTGTGGTTAGAGAGGGAGAGTTCTGTTGGTACCTGTGTGATTAGACTCGGGGTTTGTCGTTTGGGAATCGGATCTCCCTCGAACAAGGTGTTTATACATGTTAAATGCCCCCTCTGACCACAGGAACACTCGATAGTCTGTCTGCTCCGAAAACCTAGTTAACATGTTCAGGTTCCACCAAAGACAAGTAGCCAGACCTCAAAGCGTCGTCACAAGGTCTCTCTGGTTCTCTTTGTCCTTAGACTGAACATTTCAACAGATTTTTCCAGGGCTATGTTAGATCCATCGACTTTGCCCATGCACACAACCAGACATGCAAATGAGCCACTAAGCGAAACTCAGGAAGCAGATGAGAAAGTTTAGCCCGGACCTGTCCAGTCTCATTTATGGAGTCACTAGGAGAGATTTTCAGAACGTGTACCTCTTACTTACAAAGGTTTAGAAATGGTTAATTCTTCATGAATAGCTGTTTCTGGTTATCTTGTATAGTGTGTTTTCATTGTGTTTGGATTTTGATAACAACATTAAACATTCCATTTAAAACACAGGCCTTCGAGTCTCTGTGAAAAAGAAAACTATTCATGAAAGACGTTTAAACCTTGCCCACTAAGCTAGTCTGCTACGTTGCTCAAGTAAATAAGCTGGCAGTTGTCAAAGTAGTGGTAATTACTGTAGTTGGCCTACTTTAAAAAGAATTTAACTCCCATCTCTGCTTGTGAATCTGTAGCATTGATTGGTTGTTGAACGGCTCTCTGCAGCCACAACATCTGGAGATAAACAGATAAATAGAACTTTGGGGGTTCGTTCAGGTAAGTGCGGAGCCAATACCTAAATAAAAATTTTAAAAAGCACTGTGCTTGTCCTGGCCGAAAATAGATGAATGTGGGGGATAGGGATAGGGCTGTCCAACACCAATCTCGGGGAACTGGACACCAGATAATCACAGGTTTAGCTGTTGCTTGCTCTCCCTCGCACACACAGCCAGTCATGCATGCATGTGATGCTCGACCCATCTGGACAGAACCACTGGGACCCAGGTCCCGACAGTAGTTAGCTGGCTTATTAGACCATTGTTCCACCTGATAGCCTTGTTTTATATTTCCCAGTGTATGAAGAGAAATTTAACTATTATTATTTCCATGTTACTTTCCGTGGTAGAAGGGGCTTCCCGGAGAACAAACAAGTGTGCCCATTGCATGGTTTTCAGGAGTCGGGGTGCAGCCCCACGGAGTGATCCCTGGGTGACCTTTTCTCTCTCAGACACAGCTGATCATGTTTGCATGCGCACCTACTCAGCAGGAAAGCACCACCAGGCTAGCGGATTGGAAGGCCGCACCACCCAGTGCCTACTAAACAATGAATTATTTTAAATACATTATTACAGCGAGTTAAAATATTATTCTAATGATTAAAATTATATGTTCAGTGGTACTTTATAAAGGATGGTGGAACAAATTGTAGCGGTCCAACATGCTTAAACCACAGCAAAGACTCATCGAGACACACGAGCTATACCTCGTGCAGTCCTCTCGCTTGGCTCAGCACTATTTCAGAGGAAAAAGTTAGGCAGCATTCTGTAACATCCGCTTGTCCTCGCTCTGCCAATTGAAATAAAGGCCTGAGGCTGAAAGATGTAATTAACGGAGCGAAGCAGGAACCGTGGACGTGTTCAGAAAAGAGAGGGTTCTTGCCATGCGACTTTATGTGCCCTGTTTCAATTAAAAACGAGCCCGAGTCATTCTGGCTGTGGCCCAGAAAGCCTGCGGTTTCCCCCAAACTTTGTTCCTACTGAGTGTTTTAATGGGTGTGTTTTAGCTATCAGAACAATCTTTTGGGGATAAGGAACTGTATCCTTCTGGGCCTCCCACTTTGCTGTGCTCATGAAGCCCCATGGAAGCAGTTTTATGGCTTACCCACAGTGCACTGAGCCTCTTTATCATGTGCCCCTTTGGCTACAGTGTCGGCTCTGGAGGAAAAAGACCAAGATAGAGGAAAGATGTCATTTTCACACAATTGGATTATAA
Source organism: Parotocinclus haroldoi (assembly GCA_034779995.1). Taxonomy (NCBI): domain Eukaryota; kingdom Metazoa; phylum Chordata; class Actinopteri; order Siluriformes; family Loricariidae; genus Parotocinclus; species Parotocinclus haroldoi. Next base: position 2,993 of record JAUZST010006983.1, read on the forward strand.
TGTGACTGTGTCTGTTTGTGGGATGGCTCTATGCATTCATGTAGAGATTCTATGCTGTGTTCAGTAAAGAAAATGTTTACTGTAAATGTTTTTCAAGGCATCCTGCTAATCCTTCCTTTACTCCAAAGTTTCTTGGTGACGTAAATATATCGCAACACTTGTGTAAATAGCATGAACATTATTTCCTGACATTTCCAAACCCACAGCCTATGGTCCAAACCTTTGGGACATGTCCAGTTTTCTGAACTGGCAATCCTGGCAGCCATGCATCAGGTCAGACAGGGTTATAATTTAGCTGCTCACTTGTACTCTTGATCAGACTCTGATGGGCTCTTTTTCTGTCTGTGTTATGTGGATAGTATTTCCTCAGGCAGACCATCAATCTTTGGAAGGACCCTTCTAAGATTTCTTGACAATCTGTTATTTTCTTGGCCCTGTTCAGATGGGAATGCTTAAAAAGTCTCTTTGTCATGTTGTGTGGGATCCACATTGTTTTGCCATGATGACAGCAGTCTCCAGAGATTGCTATTCCGGGACTCCAGGGAAAATTTGTTTTTCAGGTTCCGCAAAACCGTTTCGAACATGCGTTTCTTCTCACTCGTTCTTTGAACATGCTTAATGGAATGTCTTGCAGTAATGTTTCATTAGGCCACATTAGCATGGCTGTTGTTTCAGAGAGCATTAAACAGGCACCTCCAAATGTTAATTTTTCTAAATGTACGATTTTGTTCGGGGACTGTGTTGGTCTAGAGGTTGAGGTATTAACCTATGGTGCAGAAGGTCCAGGGTTCAAATGCAACATCTGCCAGGCTGCCAGTGTTGACCTGCTGAGAATGACACTTATACCTGAGATTGTAAGATTCTAGTAAATTCAAGTCACTCTGTATAAGAGCGTCTGCAAAATCACCAAATGTCAACTTTTTTGTGGGATTGTATTCATCTAGTGGCTAAGATACTGCACTATGGACCAGAATGCCCAGGAATCCAATTACTTCCAAACAGTCAGGTCCTTGAGCAATAGCCTTAATTCACAATTGCTTTTGTACGACTGTATCGGTTGCAGGTTGCTCTAGATAAGTGCTTCTGCTAAGTAACTAAATGTAAACCTTTTTGTGGAAGTGTGGTAGCCTAATGGTTAAGATACTATACTAGAAACCAGAAGGTCAAGGGTTTAAATCCCATTTTTGCTAAGCTGCCACTGTTGAGGCCTTGAGCAATACCCTTAATCCACCATTGCTTGGATTGTAAGATTATATCATTTTAAGTCTCTCTGGAGAAGTGTGTCTGCTAAATGACTAAATGCACAGTAAATGTTCTCTGAAATCTACCAAAGAAAATGTGAGGAAAAACCCTGCACCATCATTTCACAGTAGTTCTCTCACTTTCTACTTCCATCCAGGATAACTCTGGTGCTTTTGGATATTATTCTGTGGTCTTCTCTCAACTCTAAGTAGCATCAGGTGTCTTATTCGGTTTTTGTCCATCTACCAGTGTTTTGGTAAGAGCTGTTAAAAGAAGCCCCAGTGACGAACACCATGAGCTAACACTAACACCATCCTGATCTGTCTTCAGTCCTTCACTGGGCCTGAGCCCCTCAATTAAGTACCTAAGTAATTCTCAAGCAACCATACAGGTGTTTGATAATGTTCTGTGTACAATGAAAATATCGTAGGAAAGACTCGTGGACTAACTCGGTTTTGGTCTTGGCAGACAATGATTGTGGTTCCTTGAAGTTTCTTTTTATAGTGAGCATTTAGGTCTCTCTAATAGCAATGGTACAAATTGAGATCCTCTATATCCAGAGCATGCTGGCACAAAATGAAAGCGCACACACTTGCCAAATCAAATATTTACCAGTGTCCCAATCATATAGCCCTGCTTCATTTGTGGGTATATTCTGGCTATCAGCAGGTGAGTAAAAGTTTTGATTTAATCAACGGCTAAACATAGTATTCAAGCACAAAATCCCCCTAGCACGCTGCTCCATCAAAGAGCCCCAGTCATAACATTTCTCCTGTCGCGGGCCGACTGTTCAACAAGAGTTATTTAAGTTCAGTGGCTCCAGCCTCTATCGCTCACGGCCCGATTTGGAGTCGAGCGCAGACGCTGAGGCTGCTGCGAATTCCCCTTCTGCACTGCAAACGAGACCTCCGCTGGCCTGTTAGCGACGCTAATAGAAATCACAGTTCCAGCACTCGACATCATTAATATGTATTTTCGAAGATGGAATTTCTAACGACTGCCAGCTAACTAAATAAAAAGGCTCCGGTTGGGTTGGGTGGGCTGAAATGGATCTCTTTAGCCTCGTTTTGGGCGCCATGCCCCGAGCCTGAGCTAGATGTCAGACTGTCACGAGTCTGGAGGACGAGATGCCGTGCAAGGCTTTTTCTCTGACCGTTGCAGAAATGCTCCTCAACCGCGGAACGGTTCGGAAAACAGAAAATCAGTAGGACACAAGCTTGAACGGGGAACCGTAAACCATACGCCTTTTTTTATTTTTTATTATTGCACACCAAGTAGACCCAGAACCTTGCTGCGGTTGCCAGGTTTGCCCCTTTTTTACAGTCTATTTGCTGCTAGAAAGCTCTGTGAATATATGAGGTTAGGAAATATCTAATTATAGGTTCTGACCTGCAATTTTAACAGGTTTTGGTTGTAAATCTGAGGTAAAGCCTGTTTGGTTGCTATTAAGAGAGTTCGTTACAGCTCGCTGCTCTCTTAAAATCTGTAAAAGACAGTACACCTCTTGTCAATGCGCCACACGGCCGATTTTTCAGGTGCTGTGTTTTCAGCTTGACATGCCTGTTAAATCATTGTCTGGGTACGAGAGCTTGCTCTTTCTAAAAAACCACAGCATCCCACCTGACTTCTGCAGCTGCCTTAACAGGGTGATGAAAGAGATTATTACAGGTCTAACAGATAGCACTTACAGGACTAACACTTACAGCCTGAATGGATGTATTGTACTGTCTGACCACATTGTTCATCTTTATGTCAGGCAGTTAAGCACTGATGACGTACGTGAGGTTTGCGCGTACCAGGTGATCAGAGCTGTACTGTGATATTATTTGTATATAACCCTCGCTACGAGAGGATTACGAGACTTACCATAACAGGAGGTGCGCGTGCTTTATGTGTGAACACATTATGTTTGTATGTCCTTGGAAAATCCAGCGGGTTACCTTTGAGCTTTGCGTTAATGGTGATTAAAGTCAAGAGGGGAGCCGATTGTTTTGTCGACTCTTTAATCTAGACACGCTCACTGTGCCCTCGGTTTCACTATGACTCTGTGCGGAGATTCCCCTGCTCCGAGTTCTCAGCAGTAAGAAAGCCTTTGGTGTCCCAAATGCACAGCAATTTTATTTATTTTAATTTTTACAACGTGACATTATGTAAATAGCCACATGTCAGCTCTCGCCTTTACCAGAGCTGTGGGAAATTCTCGGTGAAATGTTGTACACAGTTTCAGTATATCACTGAACTAACAGAACAGCTCAGTTTGATAAAACCACAGTGAAAAGATCCTTTAAATCAGCGGTATTTCAACTGGAGGGGTGGTGGGACTGGGGAGCACTTTCATGGTGGATGGGGACTTTAGTTTTATAGACACTTTTATTACTCAAAAAATGCTGTACAGCTTGAAATGGCTTCTGTTCACTTAAAGGGGGATAACCACAATATTTGAGAGCACTTTATCTGTTTTAGGGAAATTACTAGGTGCTTATTTGTGTGGTCGCTTGCGTCTTTGTATTATATTGAATAGGAAGAGAACACTCTGTGCTCGATAGCTATAAAACTATTTTAGAATTGTTAAATGCAGCTCAATATAGAGTCCAAATGAGCTCTGTTCACATTTCAGCAATGTTTAGTGATTAATAAACTCACCAGCCACTTTATTAGGTACACCATGCTAGGACTGGGTTGAACCCCATTTTGCCTTCAGATCTCGCTTAATGCTTTTTTTTTTTATCACAGATTCCAGAAGGTGTTGGAAACATTTCTCTGAGATTTTGGTCCAAATTGACATAATAGCATAATGCATCTGCAGCAGGCTTCACATCCGTATTGCAAATTTCTTGTTCCACTACATCCCAAAGGTGCTCTGTTGGATTGCGGTCTTGTGACTGTGAATTTGAGTACAGTGAATTCACTGTCATTGACACAGTGCGTTGAAGATTGAACCCTGTCGTCATAAAGGGGTGGATATGGTCCCCAACAGTACTAAGGTAGTCAGTGGCATTTATATCATGCCAAGAAAATATCTCCCACACCAACACGCCACCAGGAGCAAGATGGATCATTGCATTGTTGTTTATGCCAGAGTATGACCCTACCACAAGAATGTAGAAGCAGAAATCAAGACCCACCAGACTAGACTCATCAGACTGCTCTGTAGTCCAGGGTTGGCAAGAGCATGTGAATTGTAGCCTCAGTTGATTGTTCTTACAATTACAGGAGTGGCACCTGGGCGTCTGCTAATGTAGACAATCTGCATGAAGCTTTAACATGTTGAGCATCAGAGATTTCGTCCTGCATACTTTGGTGTAGAAGTTATTGCCTGTCTGTCAGATTAATCATTCTCGTCTGAGCTCTGGCATCAATAGTGAGATTTTGCCCACAGAACTGTCACGCACTGGATATTTTTTTTGGTAAAGGGACATTCTCTATAAACCCTAGAGATGGTTTTGCATGACAATCCCAGTATATCAGCAGTTTCTAAAATACCAGCCTGACTAGCTCCATTTTTTCCATAGCACCTTTCCCTTTCTGTTGCTCGATTCGAACTTCAGATTTTGTCTGCATACCTAAATGCATTGAGTTGATGTTATGTCATTGGCTGACTTGATATTTAAAGTTGGAGGAAAATCTAATAAACGCCCGCAAGTGAAATTTGGTGCTGAGCAGAAGAAAATGGAGGAAGTCCCTACAAGGCAAAGTCGCCTTTTGGGCACTAACCCACAGTAGCGTGGAATGTACATTATAAACTTATCAAATATTAGTCACACTGGATAAGTGTGTCTGCCCCGTGCTGGTACAGGAAAATGTTTGCATACATGTGTAAGTATTTTTTTGTATAGATTTTTTACATATTAACCCCCACTCCTTCTGGACAAATAGGTCAGTTAGTCTGAAACCCATCCAGGAAGCTAACAGGGCAGGCTAACATATTCCCTAAACAAGGAATCAGTCAATCACAGCGCTGGGTAGGGTAGGAGGGTAGGTCACTCTTCTCATGTTGACCTGTTCTTTCTCAGACACAGATAATCGTAACTAGAAGTTGAATTGAGGTTGAATGGATTTTTGGAAACAAATGGAAATTGACTAATAAGTGTCCTCTGTTCCTTTTTTAACTTTAGAGACTTGAAAAACAGACGAGGAACATGGACTCGGCACAGTATGCTGAATTTTGTGAAAGTCGCCAGCTCAGCTTTTGTGAGTATTCTCATAATGTTTTCTGATCTCTCAGTACACTGTAGAATATGAGTGTTATGAGAACAGGCTAGGGACGTGATGTAATGGGGGCACCCCTGATCAAAGTCCAATCCATATTGACAGCACCTTTCACAAATTTCCAGATCTTCTACTAACGTCTTGGTGTCGGGTATCACAGTTCAGCTTTAGAGAGGCCTGGTGGAATCGAAGACATGGCATCAAGAGGAGATCTATATAATATTAGGCAGATGGTTTTAACGTTACCACTGATGAGTATTCTTTATTGGGAAGAAGTTCTTCATCATGGTTTGTAAGAGTGAAGATAATAAAGGCAATGGAACAAGATTTAATACAGCCAGAGATGAGCAAGTCATGTGAATATAGTTCTGGTTTAAAAAGCGACGCATAACCATCACACACTGCTACTGCCTTAAAATAAGAAGCACAACAATAGAAACCCCAGATAGGGATCAGAGCCTGGGGCAATACATAAGACAGCAAAAATACAGATGGAAGAACGTTACACATTTGAGCAGTGTAATGCAAATTTGTCCTGCTTATGCTCACAATTTTGCCAAAACATTACAGAGCACCTTTACAGTGTCAAGGTCTACACAACTGTAGATTTATGGATAAACAAAATAACTGAGAGTTACTGTCGCTGATGACAAAATATTATCGTTACCGTTTTGGGTTCGTCTTAATAAAAAAGTCAAAAGTTAACCGTGCACACAGAATGTAGAATGTTTAAAGCTAGGAAAAGCCTGTACAAGCTAGAGAATATGGAGACATTAAGGAATCAGCGGATTCACGAAAGGCTAGATGCAGTTAATATCTATTAATATAATTAATTAATATCTATTGTTAATATCTATATCTTGGTCTCTAAGCAACAAAGGTGCTTCCCAGTTTATCATGGGAATACGTTCTGAGAAGGCCAAGTTCTAAGTTGAATGTGCTGTAAACCACTTACCAATTAACCTATTTTTGAGTAAAATCATTCATATTTAGAAAGCTTATGTTATACTAAATTCTTGAATTAGTCTTGAATGAAAATGGGGGAAAAAAGGGGGGAAAGCTCAGAACTGGTTGCTGGCTGGATGCCCAGTATCTGCTGGACAATATCATACATATATTGCTTTCCTGGGGGGAATTAAGATTTAAAATTCATATCACAATATCTGCTGAATGTGTATTTTTGTGTATTATTTGTATTATAATATAGTTTTTGTGGATCAAGAGTATGCGCCATTTACCAACCATATAATTATCATCTTTTCTCTTTAACAAATAAGGTCTTCAAAAATTATAATAAATTCCTATACGAAATAAAATCTGTCCAAACGTTGCACCGTTAAATAACTGGTCACCTCAACAGCCAATCAACTATGTTGGAGGTTTCAGTGCGTGCGTGCGCGTGTGCGCGTGTGGGCGTGTACTTGTTGTGTGCTCGCTTTCCCGTTCGCTCACATTTGGACTGGAGACTGTTCTAACTCTGTTGATGTGTTTAGAGACTTTTTGTGTTACCAGTTCGTGTTTGTGTGTGCTTCTTAATAACAAGCTGTAAATGGTGTTTATAGTAAGTCTATGTGCTTGATTTTATATTATTCTATTTCTATGTATTATTATCATTTTGAATTTTCATAAATTAAATATCTGGTGGCATTAGGGATGACAGTATTGTTTCACTCGTGTTTTCAGCTGTCTCCATGGTGCATTTACTTATCGTTTGTAGTATAAAAAGACTACGTGACAATGGCAATGTCCATTCACAGTGCATTTTGGTCTTTTTCATGTTACATAGAACGCAAAACAGTTAAACGGTGTATACCTGTGCGTACTTTCTTTACTCCCTAATGTGCATATGTGCAGTATCCCACCTGATAGAGGAGTTTCTCTCTATAACTCAAGACCACCCACTCTGTCGTTTCACCGTCAGGCAGCAGACTTCTCCTGTGATACGTGGTTGTGCCTTTTTGGCCTTGGTCAGCTTTGGCCTGCTATTGCATTGGCAGTGAGGTGATACCCGTTCCCCCTCAGAAATCACCAAGCTATCATATATACTTCTATAAAAATGCATAGATTATAAAATGTATTTTGTCAGTGTGGCTGACACTCATGGCCAGTTGCCACCGAGCATGGAACGTATTAGCTGCACAACATCACTTTAATGTGTTAATTCTATACGACTTGGAAGCAGTTGCACTCCTGGGTGCTGTTCATTGTATAGCTGTGTCTAATTGAACGCCTCCGAGGTTTAAGAGCATGACTGTGGGATCTGAACACACCACCACTGGTTTGTGAAGGCCACATTCCAGCACTAATAACATGTTGACTGGTTTCGGGCTTCACCAGTAACCATGCTCTCTGCACTGGCACTGGCCTGTGTAACCCCGCACTTCTCACCTCGAGACCAGTGTAAAAACCTAACACAAACACAGGGAGCCATAAATGTATGAGAACGACCCTGTACCACGTCACGTTCAGGTGCTCTGGAGAAATAAACCCAGAAGCAGTCTTGTATTACATCCTTATATCCATCTGTTAAGTATTTGCACGACATGACACCCAGACATTATTGTGCAATGTTCTTTGTATATTCTTCTCTCCCAGCACTGTCTGGTGTTTTTATAGTAAAATAAAGCCAGTATTATGTGTATTTTGGCAGTTGCATGCACCAGTGCGTTATTTGTGTTGTTTTTGTTATCCTGTACATTGTACTTTACACTATCAGTATGTTGCACTATGGTCCTGGAAGAACAATGTTTTGTGTCATTGAACATGTATACAGTTGGGATAGCGATATAAAACATGCCTGACATGATATTTTAAATTCTTAATGGGATATTTTGTAAAATAAATAATTATCTTTCATGCTTTTCTATGAAGTTTAATCCATATTGAAGTGAAATTTCTAAATATTGCCTTTAAGCTAAAAAGCTTTCGAAATTTCGAGAGTGGCTGGACTGTAGCAGCCTGGACCTGAAGCCCAATGGATTCTCTATGGAGATTTTGTCATATCTGGCCTATGAAACAGTGGCCCAGGTAAGTGCAATAAACAGTATGAACAGACACTTCAGCTTTACTCTGAAACAAAAAGAGAAACCATTGTTTAATTACACAATTGATTAAATATTTGTAAGACCCATATATATATATATGACTCATGCATGTGAAAGCTTTTTCATTACTGTTATTCCTCAGATTGTTGATCTGTCCTTGTTGGTGAAGCAAGACATGATCCCCAAAACAGGTGACCCTTTCGGCCAAGCTATATCAGCGACATTCCTGCAGTATCACAGCTCCAATTCAGAGGTGAGATGAAAAGCTATTTTTAAATTTTGGCATTTGTTACCTTTGTGTGTGAAGAGAGATGTATCGGGTAACTCAATTTTTTTTTTTTTTTTTACAAAACGATAAAACTGCTCAGAAGCACATCATAATGTGTCATACAGGTAATCTTTACAAGCCATTCTATTGTCTTTGTTGCCTCAAAGCAGCTTTACAATATTATATTAAAAGGCCAATCTCAAATTGAGCAAGCCTAGGGCAACAGTGGAAAAGAGAAACTCTTTTATGCAATTATGCAAATCAAAACAATTAAATTAGATAATGTAAAATAGTCCAGAAGTGATATACCATTGTTTTATAGAAGCTTAAACAATGATATATTTCCAGTATCTAATAATTTTTGTAAGCAGTATAGAAATGGTATTCACAAACCAGTGGCTATTGTGTATTACTAACACTGTTACTAAGGTCGAACTGCCCAAGCAGGGTTGTCAAGTTTGTGCAAGGTGGTTTTGTACTGTGGGATATTTACCATGGAGGGGCTTTTCTGTAACTGCAACCACAAAACCTCATCCTCATCTCTTTCTGTCAGTGAAGGCCAGTGCTGGTCTGGAAACTCGAGACGTATTTCAGCCTGGTTTCAATTATTCTTATTTTTGCCACCTAAACCATGATGGTTCCATGTCGAGGACAGAGGAAACCTGTATTGCATGTCAGAAGCTACTCCCTGTTTTTTGGATAATGCAAAAAATACACGGCCTTACTTACTGCTTAAACATAAAATCAACAACGATTAGCTAGCTGCCTAGACTAAAATACCTGCTGAAGCCTTCCAGAATTTACTTTCAACTTGCAACTGATTGGTTGGACATTTGGGGTCAACGTCAGGGTGTTGTCTTTAGTATGGTTTTTTTGTGCTTCCATATTCAGAGCCTGGGGAAAGTACAAAGACCAGAGGGATTTTTGAACAAATATTTGATGGCATACTGGACTGTGAAATAATCTTTGCATGTATTTTCGACATGGTGTTCAAGATCAGCAGCTTTCCTAAATAGAAAGCATATGCTTAAGCAAATAGCACACTGATTTTACTTGGTTAATTCCCCTTTGATGTCATACTTTGCTTACATAGATTTTAGTTTCAAATTTACCACAGTGAAAGCTTATAATAAGCAAGATGCAAATTACAACTTGGTTACTGAATCCCACCTGTATCTTTCTGTATAATAATAATAATAATAATATGATGATGATATGGTGATAGTAATGCTTATAACTAAATGTTTATTAAGTAACACACACACACACACACACACACACACACACACACACATATATATATATATATATATATAATTGTTTATTTATTTATAAAATAATAATTATTAATAATTATAGTAATACTATAAACCTTTTACTTAAGCAGTACATGTAACCTATTTTTTTTTCAGTGTGTCATGAGATTCTTCAGAAATTGAAACTAGTTTAATCTTTTAACAGGCATATAATTAGTTTTATGTAAGTTGTTTTATATTAATGAGTAATTGTTTTTATTTTAAACAATCAAACATCTTATTGATAAGCTCCATAAAGCTGCACTGTAATTGTGTGATTTTGTGACGGAACCTGCTGTCACACAGTAATGAGGAAATAGTTGTTAGGTAATAAACAAATACCTGTTGGGACTGTGATGGCCTAGCTGTTAAGGACCAGAAGGTCTTTTGGCCTTGGAGTACTGATTGGACCAATATCGGACAGAAATTGTAATTATGGGTGAGCACATAAAGGGTGCTGTGCGATAAATTGCGTTACCATTCTATTGACAGGCCAGTATATAATGTTTTTAAGAGGTAAATTCAGCAGGCAAATGATTGTAAAATCAGAATTGTATTGAAGTATAACAGATTGTGTCCCTTATGCAGCCTGTTTTATCATTTGATCTTCTGCTGGTTTATCTGTAGGCTGTATCTGCCAAAAGAGAGTCGGATTCTCCTGAGAGCACCCCTCCTTCGACCCCCAGTGGGGCTCTGAGCTCAGGTCATCAGGCCAAACTACACTCCATGAACCAGGGCAACGGGACCCTGTCTCAGGACTCCAGCGCCAAGAGTAAACAGCGCAAGAGGAAGAAGGTACGTTAGGGGCATGATCAAGGGGTGGGCATTTCACCCATTTTTCTCACAAAGGCGACTGCTTTTTTATGAAACATTCTTTCATTATCAATATTTGTCATACGTTATCGTGTTGTTTTGTCTACGGGCAAGCCATGTAATAGTTGAAACGATGTAATTGGAACCTCTGTTTTTCTGTTATTTGTATCTACATGCGAGTGAAAAGTATTATTATGGAGAAGACTTCTATAGAGAAATATGTTCCACCCATAGTTTTTATTAACTTATGCATATTAAGAAATAATCCCAACTCTCTGTGAACAAGGAATTCACAAATAATTGAATAAAACAGCCAGCCACTTGAAAGACTACTGATCTGGGAGAAATCTGGAGCTTATTTTCTGCTGCAGGAATCGACTGCGTTTATTCTGCTGAACTGTAGCAGCCAGCTAGATGTTGCTGATTACCATCATCACTGAAACATCCTTTCCAAGCCTGATGATCTAATACCATAGCAAAAGTTTAAGCACAGCATTTTCGTTTATACAGTCTGAGTAAATCAGTGCTAATATACTTCATCCTGCTGTAGGTCAGTAGAATTAGTGGGGCTTATGGAAGTTTTAGGCTTCTAATAATATAATCATCATCATAAATTATTT
>JAUZST010006984.1:0-14482 GCA_034779995.1 Parotocinclus haroldoi
GTGTGTGTGTGTGTGTGTGTGTGTGTGTGTGTGTGTGTGTGTGTGTGTGTGTGAGAGAGAGAGAGAGAGAGTGAGAGTGTGAGACTTTGACTTTTGACGTTTTTTTATTTTAAACAATTTAAAATCAGAGTCAATTCAAGTATTTTCATTAGTTACTCGAGCACAATATGCATAAAAAACATCAAAACTTTATAAAAACAGTATTAAAAGCACTCGGGTCAGTGACATCAGTAAAACGCAGCAAAAAGCAGCTCATCATCGATTACAGAACATATGGCTCCCCCATAACACCATAATTCTTGAAAAATGCTTCAGGTTTTTTATGCACTGGAAATAATTAAAATCAATTAAAACTCTTGATTTCACCAATCGAGAGAAGATCCTGGTCACCTCACAATCCCCACCTTATTCTGGTCACCTTATTGTTATGGTTAATGTACACTGCCATCTTAGCCTTACCCAGAATGGAATTTATCAGCCAACACTTGAACTCTATTGGTGTACTTAACACCAAGGATAAAAGTCTGCATGATAAAAAACACATTAAAAGAGATAAAAACATTCTTTAAACATCAATCAAAGGATGCATCCTAAAACAATGTAAAAAAGCATGAAACACTGTTTCCCTCTGGGAGCAAAAAGGGCATTCAGGTAAAACCTCAGGGTTTCAAACGGAGATAAAAGCATTTACAGAGATAATACCATGTAAAACTCGCCACTGTAGGTCGGCAACTTTCTTGGTCAACGGTGATTTGTACAATGCTCTCCACTCTGGTTTTGCATCATCGCTCAATTTAAAAACATCACGCCATGGTGTATCAGCCCTATTGTCCAGCTTTTTCTTATTTAAAAACTTAACAGGCTTTATACAGTAATTTACCTGATATTTTGTTTAAAACCATAGAGACATTGTAAAGCTGTAAAGCTGTCTTTGTACTTGAAGTTCAAAAACTCCAAATTCTAAAAAGGCCACAATAAAACACGGGCAGCCCAGTGATGTCCAAGGATTGGGTGTTAAAAACAGGGTTCTGTCCTGTCTCAGTCCTCCCACAGTACGCAGAATTCTGCTGGCTGTTTCTCTCCATACCAGTTCTTTAGGTCCAGTGAGACGTCTCTGGATGAACTGCAGGTGGAAGGTGGCAGTTCTGCTGGCTAGGTAGACGAAGCTTTGCCCTCCTTCTTTCTTAGGCAGGTACAGGACTCCCAGAGGTATCCAGTAAAAGGATCCAGAGAAAGAAATCCCAGATAAAGTCCACTAGAAGTGCCTTGAGGTTGGCCAGAAGTCCTGGTGGAGGGTCCACGTAAGCCAGTTTGTGCCACAGGGAGGATGCAGCAAAGTTATTAATAACCAGTACCCGGCCTCGAAAGGACATCCGTGGGATTAGCCATTTCCACCTGCTGAGATGACCCTTTATCTTTTCAACCACGTTGACCCAGTTTACCATTATAGTTATGCTGTCACCAAAAAAAGACCATTAAATATTTAAAACCACCTGTCTTCCAATTCAACCCATTTGCAAGAAAAGGCTTCCCACCATCCCACTCCCCAAGTAAAACGGCTTTGCTTTTATTACAATTAACCTTCGCAGACAATAAAACGTTAAAATCATTTAAAAGTTCAGTTAAAAGAGCCACATCAGACTGATTAGTGACCAGTACCACTAGGTCATCAGCGTAGGCTGAAACCCGGAAAGGAGTGGTACATTTTGGTACCATTTAAACATACCAATTAACATACCACTTAAAGAACAGCATTGTCTGATACCTCTTAAAAAAAGGAGCACATAAACCACTTTTGACCTTAAGTACACGCTCAGTGTCACTGTATAGAACGTTGATCATGGCAATAAAACTCGGGTTAACCCAAAGTTCTCTAAAACCTTTCAGAAATACTTATGTTCAACCAAAAGTCTTTTCCTGATCAAGGAAAATAAGATCAGTCTTTAAACCCAATATCCTACCCACCTCCAAAACATCCCGAATTAAAAACACATTATCAAAAATTGATCTGCCAGGCACACAGTATGTTTGGTCCAATTGTACCACCTGCTCCATCACTTTACCCAGTCTTTAGGCTAACAATTTTGAGAGCAACTTACAATCTGTGCACAACAGTGAGACAGGGCGCCAGTTACTCAGCTCCGTTAGGTCTCCCTTCTTCGGTAACAGAGGACAGCTCTACGGCAGGGGGAATAAATCCTTCCTGTATGCTCTTCTGCAGTACCTCTAGCACGTCCTGACCCAACACTGACCAAAAGGCCTTGAAAAACTCCACAGGGAGAACATTGATACCTGGTACCCCCCATTCTTCATCCCCCAGAGTGCATCATGCAGGTCACTGAGAGAGAGCTTACTGTCTAACAGTGCAGCAGATTCTATAGTGAGCTTGGCCAGGTTGTAAAAGAACTGGTCTTCCAGTTCTTGAACCTCTGCCGACTCGCTCTCATACAGTTTCGAGTAGAAGCCCACTGTCCACCTGCGAATTTCAGTAGGATCAGAAATGAGATTCCCTGATTCCATTCTCACAGCGTGCATCAAACGTTTCTGCCCATTACTACCCTCAAGACCAAAGAAAAACTTAGAAGGAGCATCCATTTCCGTCACACACTAAAAGAGAACGGACCTGCACCCCATGTACTGTACTGTCCAGCAGGTCAGTAAAAACAGATTTCTTTTCCTTTTAGGAGTTTTAAAATGATCCTGATATTCAGTGGTGTCTGTTAAAACCTGCAGTTCCATGATTTCAGTTTCTAGTGCTCTAAGAGTTCTGGATATGTCCCTAGTGACATTGAGAATGTACTGCTGACAGAATATTTTGATTTGGACCACTGCTGGGCCGAGGAATAAAACGCTTTCTCACTAAAATTTGTGTCATCTAAAAGTGCAGTGCTAAAACTGTATCATACAGTGGTCTGAAAACCCAACCGGAGAGATAAAACACTGTGTAAAAACTGACAAGTGGTGATTAAAAACATAAAACCGATCTAGTCTTGCCAGTGAAAGTACATTATTCCGGGAATAGGCCCATGTGTACTGCTTATGACAACCATGAAAATTCCTCTGTACATCACGGAGGTCGTGGGCCACCTACATCTCTCACAGAAGCTTACGTGAGGCTGTGTGGGGCTCCACATGGTTCCTATCTAAGTCTTATGCAGTACAGTTATAGTCACCACCCAGAATTAAAAAATCAGACTGGTTAAAAGAGGCCAACACAGTGTTCAGTGTGTCTAAAAACAGCATTGGATCTACTCCCCCAGTCGGAGCATAAATACAAACAAAAGTAAAAACATCTTCTTCAAAACAAAACAAAACTTTATTTAATCAACAGTGTAACATACGGGTACGTTCTCCTCTTGTGAGCTCCCAGTTCAGCACAAGTCAGAAGGAGAGCCACTTTCAGATGAGTCGCTGTCAAACCATCTGTATCAACTGTACAGATGTCTGTTTTTGCCTGTTTATTGCCTTTGTCTTCAGATGACATTTTTCTTTTGGAAGGAGAAACCTTAAAAACAGATTCTTCCTCCATGTCAGTCTTACAGTCCATCCCCTGCACTGCTGAAGTCGCTGGAGTACCTTCAGCAATTTCACCCCTTTCCTCTGTGTCCTGTTCTTTAATAGAAGGCTCATTATCATTAACATCCACACCCACCTGAGCAAGTTCTACTGAAGCTTTTTGTGAGAGTGTCACATCACCACCAGTGCCAGTATCCTCAACTGTATCTGTATTCTGCTCCTCCACCACAGAATCAGATACAGGTGCAGCATCCTGCACGGCCAAGCCAATAGCATCCACCGGGGAGGCAGCCACTGCAGGCCCAACTGCAGCAGTCCCCGATTTCCACTTTTACCCTATGCCGGCGAGATAAGCTCTCGTAGAGCCGGGTGTTTGGGGCAGCCATACTACACAGCTAACAGCTGTTAGCAGGCTCCCTTCACTACAAACACACTCTAAGCTCCACACACACACACACTTGCTCACTACTTTCAGAGAGTGAGCACGAATGCGCGCGAGCGAGAGAGCGAGAGAGCGAGCGAGAGAGCGAGAGAGAGCGAGAGAGCGCGAGAGAGAGAGCGAGAGAGCGAGAGAGAGCGGGCGAGCGAGCGAGAGAGCGAGCGCGAGAGCGAGAGAGAGAGAGCGAGAGAGAGAGCGAGAGAGCTTAAAACAACAGTTAAATTCATTTAAATTGCAAGATCGGAGGTCCCAAACAAACGTTTATAACTTCAAAAGTCTTTATCCTATCACGTATCCGAGCAGAGCCCTCAATGATTGTTTTGATGAAAGTAATATTCTCTGAGATATGACAGTTTGGAAATATCTTAGCAACTCTTTTCCTTTACAAAAAATGTATAGTATTTTTATATTTATTATAAAAATAAACCTCTGATTTCAAATCAGATGAATCTATCATATATCCTCGTGCCTCTACCGGTGCCGCTGGAAAGAGTTATAGAACCTGATGACACTCGGGACAAAGGATCTCCTGAGACGGTCTGTGGAGCAGCTTAGTAACAGCAACCTGCCACTAAACTTACTTCTGTTGTCCATTATGATGATGTGTGTATGGTGATGCTAAATAATCAAAAATGGTGCTAAACGATCAGCATGAGTAAAAATTTCAATAAAAATAAGTCAAGTTGTGGGTTATGTGTTTGTTGCTTAGATGGCTAGTTTAACCATGGTGCATTAAGATGTATTATACTGCTCACAAATATTATTTTGAAATGAAATATCCCCTAGATAATATACCCTGCTTTTTGTGAAGACTGTTTCACAGCTTTGTTATTTAAGAAAAGAGAAATAACTGTATAATAATTATTTACAAGCAAGCCCTACACCAAACAGATCACACCACCAAAAATACACCATACCTACTGTGAAGCATGGGCATGTGAAGCATAAGGATAGGATGGTGAATGTCACGCTGAATGAGAGCATTGTGCTGCTGAATGACAACAAAGCAGTCACTATGAAATTTGACTGAAACAATTTTGCAAGTAAGAATAAAGAAAGTGTAGGTGTGAAAAACTGATATGGACATATCCAAACAAATGCTTATAATTCAAGAAAAAAAGATGGCTCTATAAAGTACTAAATTTTCCAACCCTGTTGTTTTATTTCCTCTTTTTAAAATAAATTTTCAGAACTGTTACCTTTCTTTAGTACTTGAATGTTGCAAGGCAAAATGTTTGTATTAAGTTGGAAAAACATTTCTGTGAGCTCATTTCTGACTGTAAGACAAATTTTCTGTAGATATTGTCTGTTAATAATAATAACACAGTTGAACAAGTTAATCTGATTAGGTACACATTGTGTTAACAAAACAATGTGACAGAGGGCAAAGTCAATTCACTTGAATATTTAGCCTCTCATCATTCAAAAAGGGTCTTATCCATTTGTGCATTCAGTCAAAACAATCTAATGTTTTTATCTATTGGCAAGTGATGTCAAAGCAAGATGAAAAGTAGCGAAGTGTGAATACTGCAAAATGAGTCTGTAGTTTAATTCCCTCATCATGAAATCATGAGTCTAATTTTACTGTTCTGTAACTGAGATGTATGCATAGTTTGGAAGGAATATCAGGCAGACAAAAGTTTTTTTCCCACCTTTTAGAAAGCAGACGTTCAGATATCACAACAAATATTTTGGTCACATTGCTGGTATAGCAGCAAAAAAGCCACTAGCACCACTGGAGGTGCATATGTGGAAGAAAATTTTGAGAACGTACACTTTTTTTTAAGAATGGAATAAAGATTTGTTCAGGACAGTAAAAAAGTGGTTTGGGTGAGTGAGCCTTCTGGTTGCTTGCCCAATTGTTCAAGTTGAGGAACAAGTTAACGTTGAATCCTGTATATGCATGGATATTGCAGGCATTTTTTAAGCAACTTGGACCAGAGCTTAACTGTTGAATATGAAATGTTCAATAAAACACTCATACTCTTTAATGTTAAGTCAAAGACTGTCTCAGCAACTTGCAACCAGAGCCCACTTCCCTGTGATTTAGTAATCCTACTCAAATAAATGCTATTTTGGCTTTATTAACTGTTTTTCCTGGAATGAAAACTGCTGACTGAATAGTCCGCTGTCTAACCTGTTTTTACCTCCAGGCTATTGCTTAACACTACAAATATCCCAATAGATAGGCAGATTAATTATAACAAGACATATTGATTTGTTAAAATTAATAATATGTTGGTAGTTTGCATTGAATGCCATAAGAGTTTCTCAGTGGTGAATAGACATGAGTAATTAGTGATGATAGTTTTACTAAATCTTTATTTGCATGCTTCTAATCAATCTGTTCAGAGATATGATCACTGTTCTTCAGCAACCTGAATGTAACTTTTAAAAAGTGTTCAATCAGAGTTTCAGTGCAGAGGGTTTAGTTCTGTTGTCTATCACAATCTGAGAGTCTTTTAGGAGCGTTTTTGCTGACTTCAGATAATCGTGTTTCTTCTGTTGAGGAGAAGTTTCTGTCTGGCCACTCTGTATTTATTTTGTATTTTATTTTTGCACAATAAATGAAGTGAAAGGGTATGATGTCTTTACGAATGCATTATACACTGCCCAAA
Source organism: Parotocinclus haroldoi (assembly GCA_034779995.1). NCBI lineage: Eukaryota > Metazoa > Chordata > Actinopteri > Siluriformes > Loricariidae > Parotocinclus > Parotocinclus haroldoi. The sequence goes on from JAUZST010006984.1 coordinate 6,574, forward strand.
AACATTAGGGGATAATTCATTATGGGAGATTTCATTCTGAAGTATCCCTTAATTTTTTGAGCAGTATATGTTCACTGTTTCTGAGTAATTCAACTGAGAAATAAACTTGTTATAATTGGCCCAAACTGTGATCCCTGGTCTGTAAGCAGTCATTTTAAACACATCAACAACACATTACATAGATTATTTACAAACCAAATCATATTAGCATATTCTTTTTTTAAACACTGCATGTGCAAAGGCGTAATTACATATTTCTCTCATATAGATTTTGACTTGTGATATTTATCACTCCTTCGACATTTTTGTCATCTCTGATTGGAGCACCACTGATGTAGTAATAATCTGATGTAGTGATGTAGTTGAAAGTAGTGATGTAATTAAACATTATAGTACATTTTCCTTTTCTCTTGTGTGCAAATTAGAGCAGTTTAACTGTAATCTTTGTTTATTGAAGCTGATTGTTTGGATTTTTGTCTTGTTGTAAAATGTAACATTTTTTAAGCTTTAACTGTAGAACAACTAGTAGTTGTTAAGTGATTATCTTGTGGCATGTCTGAAGGGATAATGCCCACACACAGCAATGGGTGAATTAAAAATAACATATTTAGAATTGTTCGTGTCAAATTTAGATTTGATTTTCATTTATACAACTAATTAAATCATTTGATCTGGGATTCTGTAATACTTTCATAAACATGTAAGTGGTACTGTAATCAATGCAATGCATGTATTTTAAAAATGCATTTTACTGCAGTATGTGTTTATTTGCATGCCTAACTATTTCCTATGAATAACACAGGAAGTGTGTGATCATACCAGACTCAGCTGCCTGACTTCCTCTAATCATGAAATGTTCTTAAGTAGACACATTTTTGAGTCTGCCCACATCTAAGAATGCAACTGTACATTTGAAATAATATTTAAATGTGTTAATGAATGTGTTATAGTAAGTGGAGTGAAGGAATTAATTAAAATAGTTAAACTGAGGGGTGAGTTTACAGTAATCTGCATCCTGAGTTTCTAGGTTTTACATGGTCTCGTGACAATCTGCAGCTGTCCTTCAGAGGATGCACTTTTTCTGTCTTATATATATGCAGAATATTATTCTGGCATCACTATAAAATTTTTAAACTGCATTCCACCATTCTTTGCTAGTGTCATTCACAAATGTATCAGTTGATAAGTTGATCAGGACTATCTTGCTTCTTTCAGTCTAAGGATGCGCCTCTCTCAAAGTATTTCAACTGTGCAAAATGTATTTGAATGCATTACAGTGCATCTCTAGCAGTCAACAATGTCTCACCAAGCAGCATACTACTAAAAATAGCCTTTAATAGCCTTTTTATAGGGCAGTGGGGAAAGCATTTGCATCCCGTCTTGTGGCAGTGTCTAATCAGACTACACGTGTAATCATTTATATATCTGAGACAATTGTTTTGCAACAATCCGTTGTTTCTATAGAACAACACTGAAGATATGGCACTTTGATACAATGTAATATACTCATTCTACAGCTTGTATAAGAGTGTTAATTTGATGTGCCTGTGTCAAGTCAAATTCATTTATACAGTGCGTTTTTATAATGGATTATTGTCTTGAAGCAACTTTACTATATTATATTACCTTAAAAGGCCATTCACAAATTGAGCAAGACTAGGGCGACAATGAAAATGAACAACTCCTTAAATGTTGAAGGAAGAAACCTTGGTAGGATGAAGACTAAAAAAGGATTCCATCCTTATTTGGTGGCTTAGATGTTAATTGAAATAGTTAAGTTAGTATTAATAGTAAAATTAAGTACATAATAACAATTATATAATATAAAGTATTTAATATATTAAGTTCTCAGTTGGAAGTCCTTGGGGCACATCATCTCCTGATAACTGAATAATGGAGGGATTTACTGCACTCTGGTGTGGCCTGGGCATGGTGGGACTGGTTTCTGTTGATAAAAAACAGTAGAGTGCTGCTGAAGTGGAGGAACATTAAACTAACTAAACAAACCGCCATTTATGTCTAAACCATGACAGAAAAGTGAGTACACCCCTAAGTGAAAATGGCCAGATTGTTGGCCAGATTGTTCCCAATTCTCTTATTCTCTTCTCTCAGTATCATGTAAATCATTAGTGCTAGGACTTAATTGTGAATGTGGATCAGGTGTGTTAAAGTTGGTGTTATTGCTCTCACACTGTCTCATGCTGGTCACTGGAAGTTCAGCATGGCACCTCATGGCAAAAAACTCTCTGAGGATCTAATAAAGTTATGTTTGTTATTTAGCAGACACCCTTATCCAGAGTGACTTTTAATACTAGCTTACAATCCAAGCCATTGTGGGTTAAGGGCCAAGCTCAGGTACCCAACTGTGGCAGAGGTGGGATTTGAACTGTGAACATTCTGGTCCATAGTCCAATACCTTAACCACTAGGTCACCACAGTCCTACGAGTTGTTGTGTCTCTACATAAAGATGTATTCTGTAAGAAGAAAAAGTGAAAGTAAGCTGCACCACTCAGAACAGGCCACGCCATGGTAAACACATGTTCGTACATATTTTATTATATCTTTGGTCTGCAAGGTCTCCAACATTCACCAGCTCTGTGATGTCATTATGGAGGAGTGGAAGATGATTCCAGTTGCAACCTGTGAAGCTCTATTGAACTCAATACACAAGAGAGTTAAGGCAGTGCTGGAAAGTAATGGTGGCCACAAAAAAAATTGACACTTTGGTCACAATTTAGAGGTGTACTCACTTTTGTTGCCAGTGGTTTAGTTTTTATGTATTAATGCCTGTGTGTTGAGTTATTTTGAGGGCAAAGCAAATTTACAGTTATACAAGCTTCACGTTGCATTACGTTGCATTGTATCATGCAAAATGTCATATCTTCAGGGTTGTTGCATCAAAAGTTATAATAAAATATTTACAAAAACGTAAAGGGTATACTCACTTTTGTGAGTTGCTGTGTTAATATTATCAATTGCTTAGATATTTCCAGATCAGTTAGAGGACAAAATTATGGAACAACTAAAAAGTTGTGAAAAGGAGCCAGCAACAAAAATAAGATCAGTTCTTTATTTCTCCTCTTTGGCCTTTCATGATGGTCTGAATTCTTTGACACATAAATGTTACTAATGAAAGACATGTTCTACATCAAGCTAGTTCCAACTTTTTGTTTTTGAATAGTGGTTGATAATCAGTTTTGCAGAATGTTTCCACAATACATTTTCAATTGGACTGAGGTCAGAAATGTTTGCTTCCCATGTTGTTTAGTTAATGTGCCATTTCTGAAGAAGTGGTTTAACACTTGGTGTCAGGTAGGATTTGCCTTCTGGTCTTCTGGCCAGTACCTTAACCACTGTGTGCCACCACAATCCCAAGCAAGAAAAATTACCAGTCATCTACAAATATTCTTGAGGTATCCCTTTTCACTTTCTTTGTGAAAGAGAGGGAGAACAGATACTTAAAAAATAGTGGCCCATCGGGGGACTGAACACGGTTTTCCACTTGTCCCCCTAGTACCAGGTAGGAGGCGTTTCGCAGATCGAGCTTTGAAAAGTTAATAATCCTCCATGGCACTCCTTTCATGTCGAGAGAGCTGATATAGTTGGCTGGTAGGCAACGGGGAGCCTGGAAGTAGCTCAATAGCACAATCGTAAGGCCGATGAGGCAGTAAAATCTTGGCGCGATCGATGTTAAATTCCTCACCGAGGTCATGGTAGACTGGGGGCACTCTGCACAGCTCCACTGGCCCTTCTGGCTGAGAAGTACAAACGGCGGCAAGGGAATTACTGCTTAGGAAATGATCTATCAATGGGTCCCAGAGATAATGAGCAGAATGGGGGTTGTCCGGTGAGTAATCTGGGCGAGAAACTTGTCGTCCAGCGAATAGGCCCGCCGGGGCTTGTCCAATGCCTCCAGTGCAACGCAGAGCTGGGCCACGAAACCCTGGTCCATGAGATTCTCTTCACCCCCAGAATCCACTAGGGCGATGACGGCATGGGTACCTCCAGGGGAGGAACAGAGTAGCAGGAAGTAAGAGGTTGGGCTTGTCTTGGACTGGGAGTTTAGTAGAGGCTGGGAAAGGGTGTGGGAGCAGCCTTGGGGCTAGTGAACCTGGAGCGGGTTGGAACCACCTGAACCACCTGGACTCTTCAGCTGATGCTTATGGAAGCGTAGGTCCAGGCGGACAGTTAGGTCTATTAGAGCTACTGAGATCTGAGGGTTCATCACGAGCTGTCATCCTTTAAATGTTCTGACAGACCATTCCGGAACACCTTGCGGAGAGCGGGGTCGTTCCATCCGGCATCTGCAGCCAATGATGTGAACTCCACAGCCTAGTCTGAGACCGACCAGAATGAGACAACTCAATGCCACTTCGCCGTGGCTAGGGAGGTCAAAAACCACTCTGAACCGCCGAAAACATCATACAAGACGTCCTCAAAACGATCCTGGGAGAGTGCAGCCTCAGCCCACGTTAAGTTCCGATCCCGACAGAGGCCAATAACGTAAAAGATCCTGCTCGCATTAATAGAGAAAGCTCCCCGTTGAGGGAGCAGGGTGCGTAATGGGCTGCTCCGGGCTGGTGACAATGGAGCTCGTGGCCCAATCGGGTCATTCAGAGGGACGGTGGACTCCTTAGTGTTGCCGGAGACTGTCTAGCTCCCGGCAGTTGGTGTGGCAGCGAGGTTCTGTGAGAAATGGGGAGTTAAGTTCTGAAACTTGGTGGTAATGTGGTCCCATTAACCAGAATCTACTGTATATGTAAGTTCAAAAATATATTAAGATATATTTAATAAATTAAGAATGCCAGTTAGCCGTGTTCAAACTCTAATAAAGAAGTGTAAAATGAGGAATTCTGTTAAAACCAAGAAATGATCAGGTGCACAATGGACTTACCCATAACTACCACAAAAGACGTCATTGATGTTAAAGGAGGTAATACATGGTATTAAGAACTAGGGTATGTAAACTTTAGATCAGGGTGATTTGGGCAGTTTCTGGTGTCATTCTAGTTCTAGTTCAAAGGGCAAACAAAATTGTTTAATAATAAATGGCTTCATCCAACCACTAACCATGAATAAAAGAACAGTTTTTGTATTATCATTCATATTCTCTTTAAAACGGTCAGAAATTACAAATTCTGCCAGGGTATGTAAACTTATGAGCACAACTATATATGTCCACAATGTTATGCCAGATACTTGGATAATCTTTAAAATTATCGCCAAAGTTTTTGCACATAGACTTGATGGTCTGTTACCTCATTTGTTACATGCCGATCAAACTGGTTTTATGAGGTCGAGACACGGGTCAGATAATGATCTCTGAATAAGGTCTGGTCTCTGGATATATAATTAACCCTGATAAATCACTGGCCCTTTTTCAGCAAGTGACAGTCTACAGCAGATGTCACCTTTTCGTATTCCTGACACTGGATTTAGGTTTAGATTTAGATTATCTGGCGTATTTATCAAATCCAATTTGGATAATTTATTTACTCTTAACTATTCGCCGCTTCTGGAAAAAATTGTACAGGAGCTGCGTATCTGGACCTCTCTTCCCAATTAATTATTTGGCCGAATCAATGTTATTAAGATTAATGTCTTACCCGACTTATTTACTATTTCCAAACTCTTCCGTGTTATGTTCTTACTACCTTCTTTAAGGATGTGAATTCTAGAATAGCGGAATAAACCTCAAATAAATTTTTCTGTTCTTACCAGGCCTAGGAATCAGGGAGGGGCTTCTTTACCAGATTTTCAACTTTACTTTTGGTCAGCACAAATTAAACACGTCTTCCTGGTTTTTGGATAGCCTTGATCTATCTAGATGTATATATGTACGTCTATGCTTTGTTCTTTCTGTTACAATTAAAAATATATATAATGGAAACAAATCCTGTAGGGCACGCAAGGTTCCCCTGCTTACACGAGCAAATGTGCAGGCCCATTTGCCAGTGACCATCTGGATGATCCAGAGAAGGTATGGGAGAAGGTCATGTGGACAAATGAGACTAAAACAGAGGTTTTTGATATGAACTCCATACGCCGTGTTGGGAGGAACAAGGCGGATGAGTACAGCCCCAAGAATACTGTCCCAAACGTGAAGCATGGGGGTGGAAACATTATATTTTGCGGGGTACAAAATTGGCAGTGTATCAGATACTTATTTTTGTGTACTTGTACCTGAAGAACCACGGTGTTCTGTATTTACTTGTTACATATCTTTTGAATGCAGTTTTCTTGTGAATATTCCCTTTGTATTTACATACTATAAACAGTAGCATAAAAGACTATGCAACTTTGGTAATGTCTGATCAATTAAGGTTTCAACTAATGTAATGCCTCTGTTAGATGGTATAGCACTGTATCCAATTTTGAAATATAGTTAGACAAGCTGTAATGTAATAAAATCAGATGTTTCAATAGTACAAATGGGTTTCTGACATGTTTCTCTAATCTTTCCATCATTGCAGGTGTCAGTTGATGAATATAGGTCAATGGATAGGAGAAGCTGTGCACTGGTAAGTGACCAGTTTTTCAAGTACGCACTTGTTAGTAGGGGTGGACAATTTGACAACATCTTATCATATCATGATACTTTATCTATACTTTGCAGGGATTATTGAGGATATCATCAATGATTGAGGACCATCCTCATGGTTCATTATAAAAATGGTGTAATTAGTCCTGTTTTATTGTATGAAGATTTTTGATAAAAATCACTTTATTAAGTATAGGATAACAATTCATTACTAGTCTTTAGGAATATGTCTCTGCTGATGCATTTTATCTGTGCTCACAATCATGAATGCATTTAATTATCTGCTTATCCTCATCAGAAACACAGGGCACAAGTCAAGAACAACCCTAGACAGGGCACCAATCTATCATAGGCCACCAACACACACACACACACTTGTACTCACAGCCATATACTATGGGGCACTTTGGAAACATCACTTAACCTAACCCGCAGGACTTTGGAATGTGAAGGTAAACCGGGTTACCGAAAAACACCACACAGATGGAGTTGACCTGCGATCACGTTTATCATGAAAAATATTGTGCATAATGAAGACGTTTTTAAATTTTTCACCATATACTTGTCAGTCACAACTGAACCATGCTTTTCTAAGGCAGTGTTTTCCATTTTGCTCACCTGTACTGTAAATGCTGTCATCTACAGTCAAATGGGGGAAGAAATTCAATCACTAAAGGTGATGCAGATCAAGTCCATATCAGTTAGGGTTGCAAAATTCCATGAATTTTCAAAGTTGGGAAATTTTTCATGGGCATTAAGAGGTAATTCTGGGAATGTATGGGAATTAATGGGAATAAAATTGGAATATTCAAAGCTAAAGGTAAAAAACTTACACATGGATGGTAAAAAATATACTGAAGCATAATATTGGCAAAATAATTAGATATAATACTAAAACAGTTGAATAGCAATGCTGCTCCTCAATCCCGGGCACGTTACACTCACCACTATTGAAAGCATACATTTGGACCAAAGGATGACCTAAAGTCAGGTAAGTTTTGATGAGGTTCAAATATTTATTGAACAAAATTTAAATCAGGGTGTAATCTCACAGTTGCTTCCTGTTAGATAAATCAGAAAAGCTTAATGAGCAGTTTTATTTAAGAGACTAGTTTATCAAGGCTAGAAGGCTAGCAAGAGGTTAGCTTACCAAGGCTAGCATAGGCTAGCTATCTATATTTTGTGCAGTGACAGGTTTTCAAAAATGAATACTTATTAATGATGTATTTAACATTTTGAAGACCATTAGCTTTAGTATTTTTACACTTTCTCATTGTAGTAGTAGTAGTTGTGTTTATTGTCATTTCAACCATATACAGTGTTAACAGTACACAGTGAAACGAAACAACGTTCCTCCAGACCAAGTG
>JAUZST010006985.1:0-14482 GCA_034779995.1 Parotocinclus haroldoi
TATATATATACACCGGCTTTATTTACTTAATACAGTTATACAGTTATACAATATTGTACTTTAAGTTTGTACTATATGTACTATATATACTATATACTGCTCCCAAACATTAGGGAATATTTAAAAATGAATATGAAGAGATAAAAAAAAAAGACGAATTAGATTTTTTTTGATCAAACAAGATCACCAGAAAAGTCAAAGAAAGTGACATATGCATCGGGGTAAACAGAAGCATGTCAAACTTGACGAGAGTGCCATACATGGAATGTTCAGTAGGGTGTATGGTCACCAAAGACTGCCAAACCACACTGAGTGATGGGGCATGGACAGGATCAGATTGTCCAGCATTTCTTGAGAAATCCTCTTCATATTAATTTTGAAATATTCGCTAATTTTTTTAGATATGCAAAGTTTATCCCCTAAATATCAATTACAGGAAATATTTCCTAATGGACTGATATGCAAAGAATATATTGAAATATTATGACAAGAATTTTTCTTCTATATCAGCCAGTCTACTGTGTTAATGCTTGTACCATGTATGTTCAGCTGTCTAAAGGGGTCTAAAATTTGACAAAGTTGCCACAAAAGTTGCCTCTAAAGTACTCACTGTGAATTTTTTCTTTAACTGGAGATGGATAAGCCATGTTTAAAATACAGTAATGAGTCAAGTCAAGGCAAGACAGAAACATTAAAAAGCTCAACTCTCAAATCTTTCATTTGTGCACCAGAGAAGAATTAAATCTTCCCAGCATCCTTTTGTTTTTAATAGTCAATAGTGATTAATCTGGGTGTACATATGATTTATTCTGTGTAGTTAATATGCACAATTGATTAATATAATGTTAAAGGATAGACTTAGCACATCTGTAAAAAAAACATAATAATTGTGAGAATGCATGAAGTGCAAACTACTTTTGATGCCCATTGTCTTTTTAACCTCTTCATTTGTCTGTCTTGTATCTATATTGCCACGTGGGCTGTTCTGAAGGTGCTGCTGCCTGCGGAGTCCCCAGCATTTTCTTTGTGTTTGTGTGTGTGTGTTTGTGAAATGTCTATTTAGGTGTGTTGTCAGGTTTGTTATCTATATAGTATTATATAATAAGATTACTGTGATTATGTTCTTGCTATAAAATGTACTGTTCTTAAAGTTTAGTCTCTGCACAGTAAACATTTTCTATACATGTATTCATTGTCCTATCAACACTACCATTAGTTTCACACTACTTCATATTTTCAGATATTTGTCAATCGGTCCAAATAATTTACTTCACAAATACATTTTGTGGGGTGGATTTTTAACAGGTATGGAATCCTTGAAGTGGATGTAACATATCCCTTCTGGGGAAAATATCCCTTAGTTGTTTATTTACATAGACAAATCTTACTCAGCTCTATCTGTATCTTATGTTATTATGTGTCTCTTGACTCAGAATGCCCAATATATCTTATCTGTGCAAAGACAATTTCTGGCCTCTTTTCTAATAATAGTAACTGGGCTCTGAATTGGACCAATTTTTCCACTCTGTAAGACCTAATAAATCCTTGCATTCTAATTAAATTGGTCACTTTTCCAAACAGAAATAAGTGCTTTGGTTGAAAGCCTTTTTTTCTATTCGTGTTATTGTAATAATAATCATGATCCATGTATACCTGTTGAATAAATACCTTGTTGAATAAAAGTGCATTGTTCAGCCAGCAATGTTCCTAGGTCTTACAGGGTTTTTTGTTGTCTGCATGATTAAAATTCCTGCAAGATAATAATAACTTAATTTCACACCCTATTGAACCTGCCTGTTTATCATTTGAATAATTAGAGCTATGCTAATTAGAGATTAGTCCTTCGTTACTTAGTGTCCCATTTTTCTTGTCATTTATATTGAATTTTGAAGAAGCAATAATAAATATGGTAATTCATAATGAGTAGTGTGAGAAAGTCAATTTTAAGGAGGCAGCTGATGTGTATTTGGACTGATATGATAAATCTGGATTCAACAACTCCACTTATTACTTGATAGAGATTATGTGACGTAGAATTGCAAATTCTACAATTACAAGTCAGTGTCTGGGTCTGTGTTAATAAACATTTAACTGTGCATCTGCTCAGGATCATCGAAGCTGTGTGCATTGGCTGGTTCACAGCAGAATGTATTGTGCGGTTCCTGGTGTCACGTGACAAGTGTGAGTTCGTGCGACGCCCGCTAAATATCATCGACCTGCTGGCCATAACCCCATACTACATCTCCGTGACCATGACGGTTCTGACTGGGGAGAACTCGCAGCTACAGAGAGCTGGTGTGACATTGCGTGTGCTGCGTATGATGCGCATCTTCTGGGTGATTAAACTGGCACGCCACTTCCTGGGCCTGCAGACTCTGGGCTTGACACTGCGTCGCTGCTACCGTGAAATGGTCATGTTGCTTGTGTTCATCTGTGTGGCCATGGCCATCTTCGGGGCCTTGGCCCAGCTGCTTGAACATGGGCTAGACCTTAAGTCCAGTAACGAAGAGTATGCCAGCATCCCTGCCGCCTGCTGGTGGGTTATTATCTCCATGACGACTGTCGGCTATGGAGACATGTACCCCATCACCGTGCCAGGGCGAGTGCTGGGAGGACTTTGTGTGGTAAGCGGCATCGTCCTGCTGGCACTGCCTATTACTTTCATCTACCATAGCTTTGTGCAGTGCTACCATGAACTCAAGTTCCGTTCTGCCCGCTGTACCAGGACCCTTTCGGCTGAGTTTGTCAACTGACACAGTTACAGACAGTCTTTTTGAGGAAGAACTTGTTGTCACTGTTTAAATCACAGATTTAGTTGATCGTCCTGGCTCAGTGATTTATCTGACTGGGTCAAAACTCGGTCATATGGGGTAAACCATCAACATTTACATGTGTTGTAAATGCTCCTGTGATGCTCAGTTCAGTCCATCAAGGAGCCCAGTGTCTACATGGATTTGTTCCACACATTTTTTTCCACCAGGCATAAACACAGACTGGATTTCATTTGATAAATCAGGTGTTATGGTGTGGGGTTGGAATAAATACTTGTGGACTCGGTGTTCCTATATGGTCCCAACTGAGAGTCTGTGGTTTATGGAACTGACTCAGCTCTGCATCATTTATTTTCTGTTAAGGATTATGAGTCTTTGCATGAAATTTCACTTTGCTTTGATGTCTTTACACTAGTTATAGTCACTGAGCTTCCAGAGTTACCATGGAGGCAGTGGCTTTTAGGCCAGCTGCCCAAGTCAACGATGCCCTGCTGTAGAACAGCTCTGGCATGTCTAACACATTTTGGCACTGGGGTTGAAAATCATAATACACTGTTGCATTTTAGCTTATGAATGTCATCTAGACATCCTACAGCCTTGGCAGGCACATCCATGACAAATAATCAGATTTTCATCCGCATCGCTTCTACAAGACCTGTTGTCGTATTGGTTAAAATTCCCAAGCTCTTCTTTTTCCAGGTTACATAAATGATACAAGGATGAAGCTGAAAATGTTTGGTATTTCACAATTTTTAGATTAAGAAAACCTCAGAGATAATGAAAACCTGAGGGTGAGAGAGACAGGGAAAAAAGCAACAGAGACGACTGCCAGTGCCACTGTGTAGGCAGCCAAACATCTCTAGAATGTATACGAGGCTGAAAACAGTGCCACTGAGTCCTCTCTATTTGTTACCTCTGTAACTCAGCATGGCTTCACACTTGAGCAGTGAAGAGTTTTGAGGCTTTTCTTCCACTGTGACGAAATCTGGCATTCTCATAAACCTCTTTGTCAGAGACACGTTTATTTTGAAAGGGTTAGAAAACAATTGCATTTAGGCACACCCATCATCATTCAACTCAATTCAATTCAATTTTATTTGTATAGAGCTATTTACAATAGACATTGTCACAAAGCATCTTTCCATTGATGTATAAACAGGTGTCGCAAATTCAATTCTATTTGTCCCTAATGAGCAAGCCAATGGTGACAGTGGTAAGGAAAATCTCCCTTAGACTAAGAGGAAGAAACCTTGAGAGGAACCAGACTTAGAAGCGAAAGTGTATTAAATCTATGAAGAATCTATGAAGCATTGTCATATACACCTCTCATTACAATGTTTCAGCCAGCATTTTATAACATTAGACTACACACATAGAAAACAGTTATAGTTTGCCATTCTTAGACATTTATTTTGAACATATGGATTTTACATTTTCTCTGGGAGCCAGTGACATGTAGTTTGATTGTGACAGGTGATTTTTAATGTTCCAGTATCCCGTTTGCAGTCATAACGTATTATTTGCTGTACTACTTAGCTGCATGTTCTCCATTGGGTATCATATGCAGGTCTCAATCCAAAACAAGGGAATTTGTAATATCACACATTAACAGAACATGAAATTATTATATTGAACTTTGACAGAGATCACGCACTTTAACAAAATAAGTGAACATCTCAGATCCTCCAAGTTTTCTGTTATGTTCACTCCAACTGATTGATCTCCTCTATGTTAACAGTATTACTGTCTCTAATGAACATTTTGATTTATTTACTGGCATGCAAATCTGTTGCTTCCCACGGGAGTCTGAAAATTATGTGATTGAAGTGTGAGCCATTTTTAGGGCCATAACAGGAATGAAGACGTGTCTGATGTGCTAGATCTCTCTGCTTGCTAATTAAGATCATAATCATCAGGGAAATCCGCTTTCATGAGCTTAGTGTTAATAACTAATTTTTAATATTAGTTTATTACCTCTCTTTCCATATGTTTGGCTCCTGTTGTCCTCTTTTACACTTTGTTGGGCGTCTTGTATCACAGATATGAGAAAGTGCGAACAAGGGGAGAGAGATAGGGAAAGAAAGAGTAAATCCATATCATGGAGTTTGTCACTAGAATAAACATAATTTTATCCCAATTTATCTTTATTGAGGCCAGTTCCATTTTTTGTTAAACGTTTCTTTATTTGCTTTACATGTTCAGTCAACTGAAACGCAATGAAAATCTCAGGCTTTTAATATTTATTTAAAATGAATGTGGTCATCAACTTTAGTACCAAAGGTTAAATCCCATTTCAAGCCTTGAGGTCTAATATAGCCACAGATAAAGGGTGTGTTGAAAATTACTCAGTAAAATACTGTCTGCATTCTAAAGGCTACATATATTGTATGTAAAAATAAATATGTAGTAATTATTTGGTAAAGCCTAGTTGGTCACAGCAATAGTATGCATACTGCCCTGCTAAATCATATATTTTTCTATATATTTAACTGCAATTGTGCGATCTTTCAAACTCAGTGGTGTTGATGCACAGAATTAAACATTATTATATGTCACATACTGTATGTTACATCACTTGTTTTTCTATTTTTGCTAGTATGTTTTTTTAACAATTAAGATATGTACATGAAAAACATGTATGAAATAGATGTAAGATTGTATAAGGAAGCATTTTTGTCACTTATGGTGGAAACATTAGCAAATACTACAACATCCCTACTCATTCAAGATTTAAATTAGCATGTGCCCTGCTTATCAGTAAACTTATCTCATAACCCTTGATAGATTATGAAATCTGTCATGATTATCAAATTTGTTTTATAATGCAAAATTCATTTCACATTCTACAAGTATCTTTCACCTACCGGTGTAACTTCATGTTGTTTGGTTTTGCTCTATATGTAATGGCAGTCTCACGTTTAGACGTGTATAAGTGCTGGTGTGAGATTGTTGCTTGCAAAGATTTGTTAAACTATTTTAGCTAGTACTCCAGGAACAGAATACCAATGGACTCTTTTAAATATGTATAATTTTTTGTGGAATAGGCTTTATTTGTACTATATATTCATATATTCTGTATTAACATATACTGTGTGGTTTGCTCTTTTGTAGGGGGATTTTTAAACCCTTAAGGTATTTTTAGGTTAGGATTAAGTGGTTTCACTTTACAGATAGACAGCTAGACTACTTTTGTGAAAGTATATTTGCAAAGCTCTAGAAAACCAGTACTTAACTAATAAATAAATATTTTAAAATTGTTTTTAGTGTTTAATATGTTTTTAAAATAAAAAGTCTATTTTATATGAAATAGCATATAATATGTGTCTGTAAAAGTTAAGGCAGCTTTATAAAACTGAATAAATGAATCTCTGATGAAAAAAATATATTGTTGTCTTTCTAATAGTTTGATGGTATTTTAGAATATGTAGTCATATGAATGCATGGAGCAGCAGGAAAGGTCAGAAGTCAGAAGTGCTGTTTTAAATACAATTATATAATTATGATTTAATTATTATTTAGTTACAATTATTTCATTATTTATTATTATTATAACAAACAAGGTGATGCAAGTGGTTAGCACTATCATCTCACAGCTCCATGGATTCCCAAGTCAATTCCCAGTTTGTGCCCACATGGGTTTTCTCTGGGCATTCAATTTGCCCTGCAATTGGTTAGTCCACTAAACCAAAACCTGAATAAAATGTGAATATGAAAACTTGTGTGCATGAGTTCATGGTTTTATATCTTGCTAATTTGTATGCTTAACTTTCTACTGAAAGTAGATAAAGTTATGAATTTTCCCATTATAAGACTCAATATACAATACAAAAAATCTCCTTAAAACAATAGCCAACCATCTGTCCCTCAAATTTAACACAAGGCAGTGGGACTGTGGACCAGCAGGTCCAGGGTTCAAATATTGCCACTTTTTGAGCCCTTAACCCTCAATTGTTTTGATTATAAGTGTGTATCTGTTGTTCATTGTTTGATCAAGTTGTCTGCCACTAGACTGAAGATGAATAGACTAGAATACAGGTACAACAAAAATACAGAACATGGAAGAGATGTAATATTTGGTATTAATTAAAGAGGTAAATATTATTTGACAAAACATTATCTTATAATCCAAGTAACCTTGTCCAAATCACTCATGGTCTGTTTCCAAAGACGTTTTTGAATAATTCAGAGGGTATCAAGAATAGTTCTTTGCACCTACTTCCAGAAGAAATCAATAATTCAGAGAGACAGTAATCCAGAAAGGGCAGGTTTTGGTATGAATGCAAAAATTAATTCAGTACATATGTGGAATTAGGGGAAGCTGCTTCTGGGTTGGAATGAAAATCTGCAACCCTGACAAAAGCCCTGCTTTTTCAGCACAGATTATAATGCCAAAAGTACATCCACAAAAAAGAGAGAAGCAACTCATCTCATTCAACTCAGTCAACTCTTTAAGTCAACTGGAAACATTTTGTATCTAAGCTAATTCATTTAAATTAGTAAAGATGCTAATAACTTTGATGTATCTCCGGTTTGCATTTAAATACAACTTCTGATTAGTCAGATCTGAATTGATGTTTACAGGTATTATTTCACAGAGAAACAGATGCAAAAAAATATTTTTAGTGTTTGTGTTTGATCACTTTAATTATTATATGTTTCTATGCCCCACTAAAATGGTGGTTCATATGTTTAGTTAATGCAATGAATATAACTTATTTAATGTTACTTGGTTCTTCTTTTCTCATCCATCGCAGAGTAACTCCCAATTTAGTGTTAAATTTCTTACTCTATTTAATGATTAACAATGTTGTTTTTATGCACAGCTGTGCTTCTACAGTTTATGGGGAAACAGTGGGGTACAGCTGTGCCCTATAAATTCTCTATTTATCCCAGTACAACATGTAGCCTAGAAATGCCCCTGTGGTTGTCACTTCAGCTCCAGAGACATCAAGTCCTGGCCTGGTCACAATCTGTGTGGAGTATATACCCCAAATCTAGATTTTTTAGGAAAATATAGAAAGAGCATATATAAAAAAACACACCTATTGTTCCTTACATTTAGTTTGATTCTAATTTCATTGTATACGGTATGAACCTGAGATATTTCATGTTTTATCTGGTCAGCTTTATTTAATTTTTTATTAAGCATCCATTTCTGCATTTCAGACCTGCAAGACATTCCAAAAAAGTTGGGATGGTAAAGCATTTATCAATAATGTTGCCATTCCATTTTACTACACAATGACGGTTTTCAGCAAGGATACCAAGAAATTTAGTGTTGTCCCTCTCTTAATGCAAATGACCTTTGCCAAGGGCACTGTCATAGCGTCAGACAATGACAGACCCTGGATTTTGGACTTGTAGCTGTTAATAGTCTGGATGGTACTTTTGATCTTTGGTCCAGTGCACATAGTGTCCATCTTTTACAAAAAAAGACTAAAGGAATACAGATTAATCTGGCTACAATATACATTACTACTTTGTGATAGTCCATGCTTGAAGCCCAAAGAAGTTGACACCATTTCTTATTTTCACAGTAAATGTTTAAATGGCATTTGTGAATGCAACTCTGCATTGTAGTGCTTGAGAAAGTATTCCCAAAGTAGTCCTTTGTGCACGTAGCTATATGAGCTGAGCTATGTTGAATGGCTATTCTTGATGCAGTACCGTCTGAGGGATCCAAGATCACAGGGTATTTCCCTGATTTCTTGAATTGTTTAATGTTATTATGCACTGTAGTTGGAGAAATATACACATCTCAAGTCAATGCCAATTTAGCATAAACAATAACCTAGCATGGATGTCTTTGGACTGTGGGAGGAAACCGGAGTACCTGGAGTAAACCCACGCAGACATGGGAAGGACGCAGACTCCACAAGAAAACTACTCTGGGATTAAACCCAGGATCTCAGCATACATCATCAGAACTTAAACCACAGCACCATTTTAGATTCCTGCAGATGGTTCTTCTTGTCAAGATTTTTCTATCCCCAAGTTAAACTCCATCATCAGACCTAAGAACGCAAGAATCTTTGATAACAAGTTAAGCTTCTCTGCCATATTGCCAAACTGGCCCAGTCAATTTACACAAGTTTCTCATGTCACCCCACTGCTGTGTTCACTTCACTGTCTCCCAGTAGCTGCCTGAAACCCTGATGCTTACCAACAAAGTTTAAAATGGAACAGCACCTTCTTACCTAAAGGCTCTAATTGAAACACACTCTGTACTTTGTTCCCTCCAAGACACACTGGAATGACAGGATGAAAGGAAGACAAGCATCAAGACTCTTCTCTGTCTTGGCACCCAGGTGGTGGAATGAACTTCCACTGAATGTCCGAATAGCTGAATCTCTGGCAGTCTTCAAACAGCGAATAAAACCTCCCCTCTGAAAATGGCTAAAGACTAAAAATAATATTGTGTATTTTAAATAATAATAATAATAATTGTGCTTGTGTGTTTTGTTTATTTACTTACATTGGATCCTAGGATGTTCTGGTTGGATTGTGTTCTTGGGCTATTGCTTACTTGTACTAACATTAGGTTTTGTGTACTAGGAAGAATGCAAAGTACTTACTTCTGTAAGTCTCTCTGAATATGCAGCTCTGCTAAATGCTGTAAAGTAAATGTAAACCCACTGAAATATAATTCAAACTAAATATGTGAAACGTGTGTTTTCTTATATGCATGTTCCATGCTTTCCCAGTGTTTTCAGATTTGTGGTGTTGGCCCTCTGTGTGCACTCTACTAGTACTCTGATTTTTTGACACATTCCAAAGATATACGTAAGGTCAATTGATTAACTCTTAAATTGCATAATTTAATGTGTGCAAATGTTATCACTGATGGACTGGCTGCTGCATAGGCCTTTACATCACTAAACTGCATTAAGCCGATATGGAAAGTGAGTGGGAGAGTTTATGTTCAATTAAATGAACTATACAACCTATAGAAGAACCATATTTATTCCCAGCTATAAAAAAATACCTTAGTAGCAAATAACTGAAAGAGAGATTAAAGATTAAAGACTAAACAAATAGATACAGTATCACTGTATGTTATAGCCTTTCCATTTTATTTCCTTAAATGTTGAAGTCTTGCAGGGAAACTTGCTGACAGCTATTCACAAAAGAAAAATCTATGTTGTTTCACTCAGTGGTAAAGATGTCAATACAATGATGACTAGGAAAAATAGGTTTCACTGTGAATTTGTACTTAATATGAGACTAAATATTCTCTATAACCTTCAAACCTTGACTCTGACCAGACTGAAACAGTTAGGCCTTCTCTCACAACTATAAACTGAATTAAGCCAGCATGGTGAGTGGATGACTAACATGTAGCTGTTTTATAGTGTAAATAGATACTTTATGTTCTAGTAAATTAACCATATAAGGGAAGATCATCTCTAGCCTCAGATGGAAGAAAAATTTCATTGTGTGAGAGAACAGCTGGAAGTAACGATCTTTTCGCTTAGGCACGGAGCAGGCTGCATAATGACGTCACTTAAGCTCTGCTGGGTCCTCGTTCTTCTGGGTAAGGGTTAGAGCAGCGGTGTGTGAGTGCGCTCACTGAGTAATAATAGACATTTGATCCAAAATGTACTACAAAGTGAGCGGAGTGACGGGGAGATTGACTGGCTCCACACCGATCAGCGCTTACTTTCCACAGGTAGGAACTGTTATATAACTATTGTGAAGATTAGCGTTCGTTGAAAGTGACCTTCAAGACATAAAGTCATGGTAGCAGATGCTAAAGCTATAGGCTAGCTCACAATTATCCTACAACTGCTGAATTATTTAAAGCTCTTACAGACGTACACAACGTGAATTTAGTGATCTCAGATGTTAGTGTGCTCAGTAGTTTCTGTTAAAAATAAACCTTAATGCCATGTGTACGTAAAAGTACCTGTTCGCATTGGTCATGATATTAACATTGACTTACTGGCTATGCCACATCAATTTTTTGATATAGAAAATAATCAGTGCGATTTTTATTTAGGCAGTGTACGAGTATAATGTAGAAACATGCGGGAACGAGCAACCTAATTATAATTAAGTAACTGGGTATCAAACTTTACGTCTCGTGTGATGTCTGCACAATTCTGAGGTTTGGTGGAACATATTTTTTGAGCAAATAATAATTCAAATATGTATACACAATATATAAAAAGGTTAACATATGTTTTTAATTGTGGCAAGAGCAAATATGTGTTCACAAAATGAACAATGATTAAACACATATATAATGTAACTTAATGTGGTTTAGCTTTTTCTTTTTGATTTCCTTACACAGTAAGAACAGTGCTGTTAAACTTGCTGGTAATGGCTTCAGCCACTTGACCAGTAGCCAAAGTGTTTCCCGGTTGTTTTGTATTTAATACGAGACTGCATATACTCTGAACCTGATGGACTTGTTCTCAAGCCATATCTTGGAGGTCTTCACAATTTGAGCAGGAACATTGGTTTGTTGAAGAATAACTTGGCTGTTCTTCTTTTTAAACATGTCTCAGTTGTGAGAAGCAGGCATTTCTGTAAAATTTCCTGTTTTCCAAAGCATTAATCGTTTTTTCGCTGTAAAGCAGCTCGCCAGTACCAGCAGCTGTGAAATTCCCCACACCGTGACACCTCTACCTCAGTTCGGGTACAAAAAGTGACTGGTAATTTAAAATTAAATGTGTATAACTTACAAAGATTTCATTCTGGTTATGTTTAGCCCGGCACACAGTGATGTGTGGTCGCATAACACCATAAAAGCTGTCTAGTCACTATGTGACGTTGTTCATGTGGCTTATTCACATTTTGGCTACGTTCAAATTACAAGCCACATTGCTCAATTCTGATTTTGTTTTTTGCTCAGATGGGATTTGACTGTTTTGACGGTTCACGTTCACAAATGTAAGTGACCTGCATTTGTCTGTAACGTGAACGAATCTGTCCTGAAACGTCTCGCATGCGCTCATACGGGCAGAAAACATCTCGCCTGATGAACATACTCAGGTCGAGAAGGTG
Organism: Parotocinclus haroldoi; assembly: GCA_034779995.1. Classification (NCBI taxonomy): domain Eukaryota; kingdom Metazoa; phylum Chordata; class Actinopteri; order Siluriformes; family Loricariidae; genus Parotocinclus; species Parotocinclus haroldoi. The sequence goes on from JAUZST010006985.1 coordinate 11,781, forward strand.
AAAAGAGGACAGACGACGGCTAGGTTGATTAGAGTCTTTTGCCTCCTTATACGTAGCTTTCATATTCATTATCTTTCTTTGACATTGTAGCCACGTTTGTTTGTGGCCGTGGTTTGCCTTTTATTTAACAAATACAACTCCATTTTAGTTGGTTCCTTCCAGCTTTGCTTAAATTGATTAAGTTCCCTTAATCACTTTCTGTGGGTCTTTTACTTTGTTAGCTATTGTAATTTTGTGATAGACAATTCTATTAATTTAACCCTATTCTCAGAACATGAATTTGGTGACCTAGCTGCACCAGCCTTCATCTCTAATGTATAATATGAGACTTCTCGTATTACCATGTTTCAGTTGTTCATATTGTCACAGGGTGCATATCTGAACAGTTAGATAAAATGCTGTGTATCATTGCATTGCATGTTTTTTATTTGAACAATTAATAATAAAGTGTTTCTTCTTTTCTTTCTTAAGTCATGATGTAAAGATGACACTGAATAGCCCTTTAACACTAGATGAGAACTTTAGAAGAAATATACATTCTTGACTGCCAAAAAAGATTTTAATAGATTTTATTACATCTGTTTTCTTTCAACAGGGGCTGAAACCTTCTGTTCCTTTACCACCCACGCCTTTAATCTTTGCCTCACCCACCAAGGTGGCGTTAGAAGGAGGACCTACAGTAGAGTATATGGGGTCTAACAAGGTCCCTGAGCTGCAGAAGATCTTCCAGGTATTCAAATGCTGAACGTGTCTACTACTGATCATTGAATATTACAGTAAAAGAAGGGCAGGAATTTATTCAATGTAAACTATTTCCCAACAAACTATAAGGTGACCAGAGTCGGTCAATTTGCAGTGTAATTGCCTGTGACCAGTAATCGGCCAGTCAGTTTCATATAGCTAACTCTATGTATAGCTACACTTCGGCTAAGCGCAACAGTGGCACATTCCAACAAGAAACGCATGACAGCCTTCACTACCATTACTTCACATTACTCTTTGAAACACAGTTCCAGCTTTGTTTATTAGACAGACCGATGCTGACACGCGCTGATGACAATGAAGTGTTAGATTTCAGTTGTGCTCCTAAATGCACTAAAGTCTCTTCATGTATAGTGCAGTACTAGTGAGGGAGCAGTGATAATTGTTAGTGATGTTGTTTGGGTTACAGCCCATGATAAATTGCAGTTAACAAAGTATGCAGATGGATTGCAGTGGACCTACAGTGAAGCTTGAAAGCTTTTGAACAATATTTGGACTTTTTGTCTTGTGGTAGCACCATGCTACTACCACTTGTGGGTTGTACAACTAGTACGTTTTACTAGTTGACTAGTGTTTTTTTTATTACTAAAGCCAAATGGAACTGGTCTGGAACTTATTTATTTATTTATTTTTTTGATTGATAATGGAATAGACTGCATCAGACTGTATTTAAAATAAGACATACACAGTGTCTATATTAAAATTCCTTCGTCAGGATACACTTTAGGAAAGATGACAAAAAGACGTAATAGATGTGTAAAAGAAATTAATAAAATGTAATAAATGTGGAAAAGAATACAACAGTGTGGTGCCACATTTGAGTCGGATCCAGTATTTCACCAGTACCTCTCAATCATATAGATATTCTATCCTGAAGGATACGTTCCAGGATCTTTTTTTTAACTTAATTCCCACTTGTTAAAAGACATGCTCAGTGTTCCCTTATCTGTTTTTACAAATTAAGCATTGCAGTGCTGATTACTGTACACTCTTCTTTTCTAAAATATTTCCAGACTACCTAAGTTTGAGGGGGTGTTTTTAAGAAGAGCTGCCTTCTGTACCCTCTTCATGCATCCTTAGTTGGTTTCTTTTTCTCCTTCAATATAGTCGAATATGACATCCTGTTGCAACTAGTGGATGTTCCTTTTCCATACATAATGCTTACATACCTTCTATCTGGTCTCTGTCCACAAAATACTAATCCAGGAACCTTTTGGCTTATGCATGTGAACCTTGGTAAACTGCAAATGTGCAACACTGCCCTTTATTTGGAGAGCAACCCTGTGCGGTTTTAACATTAATGAATACAAATTACAGACTGAATGTTTTGTGCTTAAAAAAAGCTATTTTGCACATCAACTGCACACACCTTGCACCTTGTTTTACATTTATTAGTCGTTTATTATCTCTCAATTTGTATTTGGATTTATATAACTTCCAATTTAGCTTAGAGTAATTTTGCATTATGTAGCCATAATTTTTATATCCACACATTTCCTGTTCCTGTACCTTACCTGGCAAGTATGTGAGTATTTTGTCATTTGTGTATACTGCTGCTACAACACACAAATTTCCCTTCGGGGATGAATAAAGTACTCTATCTAAATCTTGTCACACAGTCACCTTGATTTTAAGTACATGTTGCTTTAGAGTATGGCCTTCATTTCCAAAAGCAAATTAGTATTATCTATCTTTAGGGACCAATTAAAATCTTGCATATATTGGTAAGACGATATAATCAATGCTGTTGCTGGGTTAATAATCAATCACAACCCCTGGCTCTGGTATGTTGTCACTGTTAGGCAAGGTCCTTATCCCCAAACTGCTCACATTGTGGGTTGCTCCAGATAATGGTATCACTTAAATAGGCTTGGTGTCCTTAAACAATATCTGAAAAACATCCTTGTATTATCCTTATTATGCACTTGGCATCATGTTGG
>JAUZST010006986.1:0-14481 GCA_034779995.1 Parotocinclus haroldoi
CGTAATTTTAAGATTGTTCGTAAGTACGAGGTTACGAAGTACTTAGCGTTAAGAACGTTTTGGGAAACGCACCCCTGGTCAGTGAAATCCTGCATGCAGATGCAGATGTCTGGATTTGAAAGAACTACTATCCTTTTATGGCATTGTTTTTAAAATTTGGAATCATTCACCAGTAAGAGCAGAGCAGATGACTCAACACTACTGTTCCATCATGGAGCACGTCTGGATGCGCAGCATGTGGGCGGTCCAGCGATATCCACTATACTGTTTTCAGCAAGCGTTACCACACTCCAACGTCTAGCAGAAGTTGCTGGAACAAGCTTATTGAGAGCAGAGAACCTAGAGGCCCGGTTGGGTCTGAGGTCCCTTTGAACCACTCAGAGACTCCTGCTGTTCTGGAGGTCCAACTTGACTGTGGCTGACCACCAGAAACTTCTGGAAACTGAGAAGGAGAGCAGTCCAGATGGAGAAAACCTACTAACCCAGATCATCTTTACTCCGGCCCTAGAGGGAGGACGTGCATGAACACTGTGGCAGGAAAAAAAAAACATTTGCAGTGTGTGTGTACGGGTGCTTTCATGCTTTTACACAATGTTTTAGACTCACCGTTTTTATTGCTGCAAACTGTGCTCCAGTGTTTTATGGTGGATTTTAAGATGAAGGTTTTTATTTTTGGTTTTAAGTATACAAAGAGAGAACGTCAGAAATGCCAGCTGGTAAATTTCATCTTCGGGCAAGTAAAAATGGTGATTTAGCTGAGCAGAAAAAAACTAATTCGAGCTCAGTCTGGACTGTGACCCTGTCAGGATTTTTAAAAGAAGTGTGAAAGCCAGACTTTTAAATGATTTTAGCTTTTACAGGAGCATGGAGAACAGGTTCCAGAACTGTATGGTGCCAGTGTAATGTGCTTTGTGTAATTCAAGATAATAAGTTCATCTTTTCAGCTGAATTACATACTGTCCTGTATTTATGTATGCATTGATTGTTTATGTATTTATTTAACTTATTAACTTTGTGCTTATCCTTTTTTGGTTGTATCTAATATTGATGTATTTACATGCTGACTTACATATTACGTGAGACTAAGTGATAGTGAAGTTTGTTTAAATAAATAGTGCTTAGAAAGTTTTAAAAAGTCTCTCTCACTTTCTGCACCTTAATCTTTCTATTTTGTTCTTGACTTTCATTTTTTTTTCTTTTTCTGGCTATCGTTACACCAATATTCCCTGTGTGCACATTATAATCTCGCTTTCCTTTTTTTCCTTCATTGCCAGTGTCTCTCGCTCTTTTCTGAAACTCAGAAGCCTCTCATATTTTTGAGGATATTTTTATTTCTTCTCTCTTTTGTTCTCTGGATCCCTCTTATGTGCACTCTAGTGTCTCTCTGCTGTTTTCCACTTCTAATCCTCCTCTTGCTCTCTCTTTCTCTCTCTCCCTCTCTCTCTCTCTCTCTTCATACTATATTTGATTATTTTTGGGATTGGGGCATAATATATTTTCCCTACCCCTCTCCTGAGTTCTCTTTCTGCAGCCTCTTGTATTTAGAAGATAATTTATATTACTGTGCTCCTTTTTTGCAGCATGCTTCATAGCTGTGAGAAACAATAGACCATTAAGATGATGGAAGCTTTGGTGTTGTTATCATTATGTGAATATTAAAGAATTGTTTATTTTTTGTGAGATTATGATGTTCCTTGCTTTAATTTTCCAGCTTACTGAGCTCTGTAAATAATATTGCACGTCAAATATTATACATAATTCTAAATAACAAATGCAAAATATTGTAAAGAATCAATAGATAAAGGGTGCTGAGGTGTAGCTCACTCTAACATGCTTGTCCACCATCGGCTCCCAGCAGTAGCTTCTGGCCCGGCCGGGTGCCACATAAAGGAATGGTTGATTGTCGATGCAGAACAATAAAAGTTTCTGTTTCATTCTAACAGACATGGATTTCTGTTAGGTAGTTTGTTTACCCAATTTAATATTTATTTTAAATATTTTACTTCTCAGGAAAATTTGTACGTGGCGCCACTCCAATAAAAACCAACAAACACCAAGAAATATGAATAAACACCAACACACTCCAAACACGACTAGTAGTACCACTAGTAACCACTAATTAAGACCAGCAAGCTTCAAAGATAACAAAGACAAACAAACCCCACTAAACACAAACAAACACTGATAAACTTGAAACATCAACAAACACCAAACACAACATACAAACTCCAATAAACATCATCAAATACATCAAATACATACAAAAGATACACACATCCCAATAAACACCATCAAATACATAAAAACTCTTAAAAAAAAAGATACACACATTCCAATAAATACCATTAAACACATACAAATTCCAAACGCCAACAAACCCCAAACACAAAAAACCCAGACGTCAACAAATGTCAGCCACAACCACCCTAAATAAAGACAGCATACGCCAAACCAACCCCCCCCCCAATAAAGACAAAGAAACATCAACACACTCCAAGAAACGCAAACAAACTCCAAGCAAAATCACCCCAATGAACATCAACAAAACCACAAACACCTCCAAACACCAACAGACCCACAACACAAAAGCACAAATTCCAACAAACATCAACAACTCAAACTCTACACCAACACCTACCTGTGCAAGTTTTTCCTTTCCGCTTTATTTACCTTACCTAAATACCAAAAAATACCAGTTACAATGAGATACTGTGCCATGTGGAGCTCCATAAATTATGGGACATGAAAGAGCATATGCAAGCCCACCGTCACACTGCTGGTGGCTTCAAAGGACTTGCAGGAAACACCACAACAGATGAACGAGAATAGAGTGAGCAGATGACCACCATCTGGGAGAAAAAAAAAAGACACGGGCCAAACCTGGGCTCCGGCCAGAGGGACGTGATGAACAAGCTGATTACAGACAGAAGATCAGCTCAGAGCCAGTCGAATACATCAGCTCCTGTTCTGCTGGGTTTAGAAACATGCCTGCTGGGAAAAAAAAGAGTCCTGAGTAGCAACAAGAAACATTAAGAGCACAGGAAACAGCATAATAATATCACCGAAATAAACTTAGTGGTGGAATTAGTGCGTTAACAATGTGGAAAGGTTTCAAGTCCTAGTTTTAAAATCTGTTTTTAGCTATTAAACATTAATACTTTAAGATTTGAAGCTTTGAAACTTTTATTGCAACATGCACATTATTGTTCATCTTTCTTACCCTTCCCTGAATTTGACATTGAAGCTTAAAAACTTTTAACACTCCTCTGTGTTCCAAGAACAGCTGAATATTTTGGCAGTCATGTCCACGGAGAGCCAACTGGCCCAGAAACTCGACTTCAAAGTCTCAGACAGGACAAAAGAAGGTTCGAATGGCATTTGGGGAAAGTGGACTGACTGTATGTGTAGTCGTAGTGAGATGTGTGAATTGTTTATTTCTTGAGTGTGTTACGCAGGTGTGTATTTTGGGCGGTTGTGTAAGCGCGGGTGGGGAAGCCTTGTCCTGGGCCTCTGTGTAAGGATACAATGACTTTATTTTTATTCTTAATCATACTTCATTTGCTAATTGATTGATCGATCAAGGAGACCCACATATCCTAAGATCAATCGGTTTATAGATCGGCTCACTAATTAGCAGATCACTAACACTCACTAGCCATACACAATCCAAAGCAGGGTCTCGGGAGGGGCAGGGGCTAATCAGCATGGGGAGGACATACAAAATACAGACAGGCTCGGATTTCCAGAGCTGTGAGGCAGTGGCACTGTCCCGCCCCCCGAGCCAGTGTGCCATCTGTGGGAACCCTGACAGTAATAAACGCTTGAAAATGCTATTCATAATAAAAACCCTTATTATATAAGAATAACGATGTGACTCCTCTCTCTTGTTGACGCAAGTTGCAGGAAGCCCTGGGTGAGATGCCAGTGAATAGAGGACCATCTGCTGTGGTAGACAGTGAGTCCCTGTGAACACAACACACACACACACACACACACACTCTCCAGATGAAAACCTGCTCAGTATTCACACTTCTCAAAGCACTTAGATCTGCAGATGTGCTGGAGATGTTTGGCCTCCTTCCTCTGCCCTCTCTCACCCTGCTATCTGATGAAGGACCTGCTAAAGCAGTACAGATGGAGCACTGCTTACATCACCGCCTCGCCACGTGGTGGGCTTCCAGTCTGGGCAAAAGTGTTGACACATTTTCTGTACAAACACCAGTGTTTTAATAAGGTCTGTGAACGTAATTGACCTGTTAACAGTTTATTACGACGTGGCATCTTTCTTTGTTTGATGCACAGATGTTTCGTTTAACAATATATACTTCAAGTTCATTGAAAGCTCAGTTCTGATTCTGCTTTGGTTCTGCCGTTTATTTTTAGTTTCCAGAACATCTGCTGAGGACATGAGAACCTACAGTGCCTCTGATTTACTAGACTAAATAAGGACGATACTCATTCGCACTCTGTACGTCATTACATTTATTATTTTGTTTATTTACATTTACAGCATTTAGCAGACGTCCTTATCCAGAGCGACTTATAAACCATACAGTCTTAAAATTCAAGCAATGGTGGGCTAAGGGCCTTACTTAAGGACCCAACTGTGGCAGCTTGTGGCAGGTGACCATCAGGTCCAGCGTCCATTACCTTAACTGTTAGGCTACTACTTAGTTATATATACTGTATTAGAATATAGTGTAAATAGTTTTATATTCTCTATTATACCACAGTTTGGTATAACAGGCACTCTGACTGAAGTGCTTCAAGTATTAGTCCATCACATACACACGTGTATACACACCTGCAGCAACGCTTTAATTATACAAGTGAAATAAATTAATTACAATGACTGATGATAATTTAAATGAGAAGTTCTGAAGCTCTTAATGAGAATGTTGTATGAGTGAGAAATGTTAAAGTTGGAGTTGATCATGAGCAGCTTGGTCAGGTTTAAGAGCTGGACTTAACAGATCCATGAATAAAGCCCCGATCAGCCGTGGATGGTGTTTAATAAAAGACGGTGAGTTTAACACCAGCAAACGACGTGCTGAAGAAAATCAGAAAGAACGAAGCTGATGGAAGCGAAGAAGCTGCTGATGCTGTATAACTCTCCCGTAATATTTCTGACTGATCCCTAAAATAAAAACCAGCTAAAAGCTCATTCACTTAATTTTTCTTTATGGGACTAAAACTGATCTTCAGTCTCGTTGTTCTTCAGTCGATTTGTGAATCTGTTCAGAGCCCAGGATGTTTGATTTACTTGGCTCCCTTCGTTTATCTCAAAATTAGAGATTCAATCCAAATCCTCGTTTGTATTTAAGCCTGATGAACCTCGACTTGTTGGAACTCATTATAATTCATTTCTTTTAATTGTATAATTATAATGTTGCTGCTTTGTTATGGCTGGTGTCGTTGCTATGGTGGCCTGTGTATATCTTGAGTTATTGGGCAATATTGGAACCTCTGGAACACCTCTCAGCCAATCAGATAGCAGGATCAGAAGTGTAAGACATGAATTATAGTTGATTAATTATAGATGTTTCTGTCTCAGTGAGCAGTCATTTAGAGTTGACTTAAACCTTTATACAGAATAAAGTCCAGTTCTTTTACCTGACACCTCTCTGTAAAGTATTCATTTCCTCTATCTTCATCTCCTCTCTGTCTCTCCTTTCTGTCTCCTTGTCTCGTCATTGTTCTCTCTCTCTTTTTGTCTCTCCTTCCCTCGTCCTTTCTGCCTTGCTCTAAATCCTTTGTGTTTTTTCCTCACCTACGTTTCCACAGTGTAGACCTTTCATTTTCATTTCGTCTCCTCTCTGTCCTTTATATTTCTGTCTCTACCTTTTTTTCTTTATCTGAATCTGCTGCTTTCTCTCTATATACAGCTGCTTTCTCGCTCTCTCTCTTTCTCTTTCTCTCTCTCTCTCTCTCTCTCTCTCTCTCTCTCTCTCTCTCTCTCTCTCTCTCTCTCTCTCTCTCTCTCTCTCTCTGCCCTCTATTTCCATTGTATGCCTATTTGTTTGTATCTCTTTTGCATAGCTGTCTCCTCCTCAGCAGGTGAGAGTAATCCCAGGAGCAGGGTGTATTAGATCCCGGTTCTGCTCCCTGTTCCACACTGTGCTCCTAATATCTCTGTTTGCTCTCCCGCTGAGCAATAGAATATTTTACAGTTTATTTTTAATATATAGAAGAACTTTCAGAACAAATCAGCAGGAGATGCACCTCAATACAGAACTTCTTCTGAAGGGCACGTGAAAGACGTCTGACAAGTTCAGCAATAAATCAGCTTCAGTTCTAAACCAGCTGAAGAACCCGAGGCAGAACCATAACCAGAACTAGAACCAATGCTACAGGTAGAAACAAAAATACAGATTCAGAACAAGAACTAGAGTTAAAATAAGAGCAACATAAATGAATGAACAATAAAACCATGTGTGTTCGTGCGTGCGTGCGTGCGTGCGTGTGTGTGTGTGTGTGTGTGTGTGTGTGTGTGAGGATGAACAGTAGGGGGCAGTGTTGTAACTCACAACATGTGGTTAGAGTCTAATAAAGACTGTATGTTTGTGTGTGTGTGTGTGTGTGTGTGTGTGTGTGTGTGTGTGTGCGTGTGCGTGTGTGTGTGTGTTGGGGATTGTTGCACTGCAATGTAGCCAGACTGCTACAGAATGCTTTGTCAGAACCGCAATCACCCAGCACACAACGATCTACAGGAACTCCCTCAGTGCATGAACTCTTTATTAATCAGTTCAAGTGTCAGTTCTAGGTCTAGTTCTCTCTTTCTCTGGCTAAGTGTCTGATTTCTGGTTCCGGTTCTAATTCTCTCTAGCTGTGGTTCTCTTTCTCTATAGTTCTGGTTCTAGTTGTAGTTCTCTCTGGTTCAAGTTCTAGGTTTGCGTATGTATCAGGTTCTAGCCCTGATTATTTTCAGTTTTGGTTCTCTCTGGCTCTAGTTCTGCTTATGTTTTTGCATCTGCTTCTCTGGTTCTGGTTCTGCTTATGTTTCCGGTTCCACTTAAGGTTCTTTTTCTGCTTAGGTTTTTGGTTCTGGTTCTGCTTAGGTTTCTGGTTCTCGTTATGTTTCTGATTCTGGTTCTGGCTCTCATTATGGTTCTGGTTCTGGTTCCAGTTATGTTTCTGGTTCTGATTCTCGTTATGTTTTTGGTTTTGGTTCTCATTATGATTCTGGTTCTCGTTTTGTTTCTGGTTCTACTGCTTGTTATATTTCTGGTTCTGGTTCTCATTACGGGTTTGGTTCTGGTTCCAGTTATGTTTCTGGTTGTAGTTCCCATTATATTTCTTGTTCTAGTTCTCGTTATGAGTCTGGTTCTAGTTCTCGTTATGTTTCTGGTTGTAGTTCCCATTATGTTTCTGGTTGTAGTTCCCGTTATGTTTCTTGTTCTAGTTCCCATTATGTTTCTTGTTCTAGTTCTCGTTATGTTTCTGGTTGTAGTTCCCATTATATTTCTTGTTCTAGTTCTCGTTATGTTTCTGGTTGTAGTCCTCGTTATGTTTCTGGTTGTAGTTCTCGTTATGTTTCTGGTTGTAGTTCTCGTTATGTTTCTGGTTGTAGTTCTCGTTATGTTTCTGGTTGTAGTTCCCGTTATGTTTCTGGCTCTAGTTCCCGTTATGTTTCTGGTTGTAGTTCTCGTTATGTTTCTGGTTGTAGTTCCCGTTATGTTTCTGGTTCTCGTTATGTTTCTGGTTCTAGTTTCCGTTATGTTTCTTGTTCTAGTTCCCATTATGTTTCTGGTTGTAGTTCTCATTATGTTTCTGGATGTAGTTCTCGTTATGTTTCTGGTTGTAGTTCCCGTTATGTTTCTGGCTCTAGTTCTCGTTATGTTTCTAGTTGTAGTTCTCGTTATGTTTCTGGTTGTAGTTCCCGTTATGTTTCTGGTTCTCGTTATGTTTCTGGTTCTAGTTCCCGTTATGTTTCTGGTTGTAGTTCCCGTTATGTTTATTGTTCTAGTTCCCATTATGTTTCTTGTTCTAGTTCCCGCTATGTTTCTGGTTCTAGTTCTTATTATGTTTCTGGTTGTAGTTCCCGTTATGTTCCTTGTTCTAGTTCTCATTATGTTTGTGGTTCTAGTTCCCGTTATGTTTATGGTTCTAGTTCCCGTTATGTTTGTGGTTCTAGTTCCCATTATGTTTTTGGTTCTAGTTCCCGTTATGTTTCTGGTTCTAGTTCTCGTTATGTTTCTGGTTCTAGATCTCGTTATGTTTCTGGTTGTAGTTCCCATTATCTTTCTGGTTGTAGTTCCCATTATGTTTCTTGTTCTAGTTCTCGTTATGTTTCTTGTTCTAGTTCTCGTTATGTTTCTGGTTCTAGTTCTCGTTATGTTTCTGGTTCTAGTTCTCGTTATGTTTCTTGTTTTAGTTCCCGTTTTTTTCTGGCTCTAGTTCTGCTTTTGGTTCTAGTTGAATAAATCAGTCGATATATTGATAATAAACAGTCCAGCTGCTGCAGCTGCTCTTTTAATAAAAGAGGAATATTAAAATAAAATGAAATGTTGTGAGAACAAAGCCCAAAATAAAAGATTAAAGCACATTTGCTCAAACATAAAGATTCTGGTGAGAATCGGATGGACTGATGAAGTTTGATAAAGTTTTAGATTCTGGATAAGTCGTAAATCTTAGGTAGAGTTTTATGTTATTCAGTATTGTGTAACATTGTGGGTAATGTAGTCTTTATTGCAGTTTGCTGTTAAATGAAGGGTAAAATGATTAGCAGTGAGCTGATCATGCCGTCTCTCGATTCACATCACCAGAAATACATTTTAGCTCACTCCATATTGCCTCATTTCTCTCCTCAGATCTGTCTGTTCTTCATCAGAGGCCCATCAGTGCCCCCGACTACATCACCCGCTGTCTGCCAAACAGCTCCGGAATGGGAACTCAAGCAGAACTGGCTCCTGGAACAGTTTCTACCTGCAGGCACAACTGGAAGGAACTCTCTCACCCCACCATCAGCCCTCCACATGCCGGCAAATCAGCTTGAACATGAAACCTTTAATCAGCCGCCAGCCATCTGAGCCCCTGCCAGCGCCCCCTTCATTATCTGGGCTAAATTGCTTTGTAATAGCTGATTTACACCACAATAGCTGCTAACAGTGGCATGGCGTACTGTACCGATGCTCTGATCCTACACCATTATACACCTCATCCTGCCCTCTTTAATACCCCAAAGACTAACTCGCCTTCAGAACCTTACTGCAAATAAAACCACAACCCAAATACAGACAGGACAAACGGCTACTTCACTTTCATCTTTAATTTAATACAACAGATTTATTACATATCATAAAACCAAAACAAACCCAGATAAGATCTATTAGAATGTAAAGTTTTAGGTCAGGTGATTGTAGAGAAAAGTCCAGGACAGTCAGAACACCAGGAGATCTCGTTTGGTCTGCAGGTAAACAATTCTCTCTGGTTCTGGCTCTGGCTCTAGGTTCTTTTGTTTTTGGTTCTTGTTCTCTCTAGTTCTGGTTATAGATCTGCTTATGGTTCTTTTTTCTGTCACTACTTCTAATGTTTATGGTCCTAGTTTTGTTTCTGATCTCTCTGGTTCTGGTACCAGTTCTGGTTCTGCTTTTGTTTCTGGTTAGAGTTCTGATCTCTCTGATTCTGATATTAGTTCTGGTTCTGCTTATGTTTCTGGTTAGAGTTCTGATTGCTCTGGTTCTGGTACTAGTTCTGGTTCTGATATTAGTTCTGATTCTGCTTATAAATCTGCTGATTCATCTTGAACTCAACTACACAAATTAATAAAAAATTACAAAAATGCAAAACATTTAGAAATATAAATTCACCATCCCAGGGACATGAACAACCTTATAAAAAGGAAAATAAATAAATAAATCAGATAAACAATAGATTTGTTAGAATCTGTAGTGAATAAAAACACAGCTTTTTCTTTTGAAATATTGTGAGTAAAAGTAAAAATCATTAAGTTAAAGGAATTATCAGGAGATCTAATTCACAGTAGAAATATGATTTAAAAGGAATACTACCTTAAATATTGCAGTGGGGCCTCCCTGCCGTAGCCCACCTGTCTCAAGGTTTAACATAGAGTTCATTCTAAGAAACACAATCGCACAGGGTGTAACAACTTCTGATATCATGTCTCTGTACAAATTTAGAAACTAGAGCTTATCTAAAACTACAGATTAGTCCAGGAGGATTTTTTTTTACAGTTGGTCATCCTGTGTGAACCAGACAAAGAGAGAGGAAGGCAGGAAACAGAAGTGTGAGGGAATTTTAATCAGCTCAGATCTTCCTGGAAAAAATCGATGAACATGACGGATAAAAATCTCGTAATGTGCTGGGAGTGCACGCGCACACACACACACACACACACACACACACACACACACACACACACACACAAAGTTATCTCGCGACATCTGATCAGCACATTAACGGCAGATTGTTTTAAACCCCATCTGAGGGAAATAAACCTCTCAGTAATAGTGCATTTAAACTCTCACTAATTGTTCTTCTGGTGCTTTAAAGTGATTTAGTGACACTCACCAACAGAGAGGCGTCCCATCAACCCGGACCAGCGTCGGAATACCTCTCTACTGATAAAAGTGTTTGTGTGTGTGTGTGTGTGTGTGTGTGTGTGAGCAAATGTCAGAGTGTGTGGCTGAAAATACTAACAAGCAATCAGACCACAGCAAAAATATCTTGCATGATGGGAGTTGCAGTCTCTGGAATCCATGTTTGTAATCATAGGGGTATCAGGTGTCTCTGTTGCAGTGCTGAATTGGTTTTCTCGATACATTAGAACGTTAGAAGTGCTTAATGAGTTATGAATATACTTGTTTTGGGGGAAACAATCGTACATTTAACTCATTAAGCACTTCTTAACTTGATGTTCATGCCCAGTTCTACCTCAAATTCTAGGTAAAGGGCGTTCATTTTCTGTTCAACTCACGAATGAACCGGGGACTCCTCAATTTTTAGTTATTCTAGATGATGTTTACATTTAATTTACAAGATTTAATGATGTCACATGACACCCTTTTATTTCAGAAACAGAGATAAAATGAATATATATCTGAATACCACAGTAAGTAATGGTCGAGGGGGCCTATCTTTTAGGCTTTTTCTGGAACATTTCCACCATTTTGAAAGCAGTCCTATTGGATTAAGGGTACGTTTTTTCCAATAGGAAGTTGGTCATGTAGGATATCAAAGAAGATCAGAATTGTATCAGAAATCGATTTGTCTAATCAGATTTGTAATATCTGTTATGGTTATGAACACAAAGTTCATCACAGGTAACTGAAGATAGAATTGATGACTGGGAAACACTGTTGCCGTATCATAGCAACATAGCGACTTCAACAACCAACACCCAGAAAGATCACCAGTTTCACACCACACTGTTACATCACTCATAACCAATTCAATAAACACCGGTACTGTGGATGATACGAAACGTAGTGATCATCTGTAGAACCGCTAACTTACAAACACAACAATGGTTTCAACAGCCTTTGAGAAAAGTCCACAACGCAGCATGGAACATGTCAAATTATGTGTTGTGGTAATGCTGATCATAAACTTTTTATCAGCTAGTATAAAATGTATGTTAAATAAATGAAAAATACATGGTTTTCTTGATTTTTTAAAACCAAATGGTTAATAAAGCTGAATAAACAAAAATAGGTTCACTGTCTGAACGCCTGTCAAGGTAGAAATTTGTTATTTCATCTTATTCATATTTTATTGTTAATTTTTGTATGTGTTTCAAAAAGACGTTGAAAAAACGTTGATTCTGGACTCCATCAAATTTGAACGTCAAAAGAAGACGTCTAAATGATGTTTTAGAAAGATGCCAAGACGTTGCAAAAACTTTCATTCTGGCTTCTCCGCAGATGTCTTTTGAACGACTGACAAACACGTCGTATTGATGTCTTTTGGACATGTCTTTGCTCAGTATTAAATTGTCTCTTCTACTGTCAGTCTTTGCGTCCATGGTTACGACATCAATGAGAACACAATATTATTAAATAATTCGCTACTGAAATCCTAGAACACATTATTCATAAACCTGTAAACATTGTATAGATATGAACACAAATATTACATTTGATGTAATTTTTTTGAACAAACTGATAACTTTTATTTAATTTAATGCAGTATTGTACAAAATATAGGATGCAATCTAAAATGATTTATTAGTAATGATTAATTATAAGTTTGTTAAAAACGTTGATTCAGTTTCCCAGCTACTTAAACTTATTTTTAATCTGAAGTTTTTAAAGTTACATAATTCTTGAAGTTGTTTGCAAAATATTTATATTAATCATTATCGAGGAACACACCCCTATCCATTCTTCAATTGGCTCAGATCTTCATATCCAACACATCCACTATGAGAGCATACTGTTCACAAACTGTTTATATGCTAAGCAATGCAAAGTTTGAGCCCTATTAAAAAGACGGAAATAGCTGATATGATTGGTTATCAGTGTCTGAATACTTTTGGCTCTGCAGTGTGGTTATAACTATAGATATAGTGTGCTTGTCGCTGCAGGCTGCATTGAGTCAATCATTAAGATGTGTCTACACATTTTTGTCGCTGTAACATATGTTTTGATTTTAAGATGATCCTGTTCTGGTGTTTTCTCGATGACTTGTTTGACCCCAGTGATATTTTGTCCTGATCTCAATAAATCAGTGTGCAGTTCTGTTCTCACTGCGTTCCTCTCCTCCTCCTCCTCCTGTGCGGTGATGAATCACACGTGGAAGATAACGAACCATTTAATGACCTGTGTGTTGATTTATCAGACGCTCCGGAGAGGCCAATTTAAAAATATAATGCCATAAGTCAGCGAGTCAGCAGGCCCGCCGAGCCGCGTTAATCAGGGCATCGTTAGTGGACAGAGGGATCTGCTCTTGTCTCTCCTACAGCCTCTGCGCAAAAATAACGAAAAGAGAAAAGAGAAAAGATCTACTTCTGTTCATCATTAGGGTGAAAAATCAAACACAGCAGGAGGTCAGGATGGCTCAGAAGAGCTGAGTGGGCACTAATAACCTCCCAGCTGGGTAGGGCACACTATTGAGTGAGCTTTTTGGGAACATTCCTGTGCACTATCTAGTGAGGTTATGTTCCCTCATCTATCCATCCATAAAGCTTCTTTATTTCTCTCCTTATTTCAGCCATTTGACTGCTGATCAATATAAAACCCCACCGCTGAGCATCCATTACACAGATTAAAGGACCAGAGTAGCCAAAACTCCATCTTACACCTTACAGACTTCAGACTAAAACCTAATTCTCATACCTAAACTTATTCTATTTTTCCATTCTAAAGGAAATTCATAGCACGTGATTTGGACTGGAAGAAAATTGGAAGGGTGAAAGTGGAGGGTGGAAGGTGGCGGTGGTTGTGGTGGTGGTGGTGGTGGTGGTGGTGGTGGGGGGGGGGGGTTGTAGTTGTGTGATTGGTCTCTGATTGAATGACTGGTCTTTCTCCTGGGACGACCCGCCCTTGTTCTGGATCAATTTCCCCCAATTTCCAAAACGTCACCTGAAAATCAATGAAGTTCTGCAGAGGCTTTCAGCTCCACTTACAACTGCAGCTCTTAGTGCACTCATCTAACAAACGGTGCCATGCACAGTTCCCAACATAATACCATACAGAGTGCCCTACAGAATACCCTACAAAGTGCCCCACAGAGTGCCTGACAGAATACCCTACAGAATACACTACAGTGTGCCTGACAAAATACCCTCCCGAATACCCTATAAAACACCCTGCAGAGTGCCCTATATAATACTATGGTGTCCTACAGAATACCCGACAAAATACCCTACAGAGTGTCCTACAGAATACCATACAGTGTCCTACAGAATACTCTACAGAGTGTCCTACAGAATACCCTACAGAGTGCCCTATAGAATACCATACAGTGTGTCCTACAGAATACCCTACAGAGGGTCCTACAGAATACCATACAAAGTGCCCTATAGAATACCATACAGAGTGTCTTACAGAATACCATACAGAGTGTCCTACAGAATACCATATAGAGTGTCCTACAGAGTGTCCTACAGAATTCCCTACAGAGTGTCCTATAGAATATCTTACAGAATGTCCTACAGAATTCCCTACAGAGTGTCCTATAGAATATCCTACAGAATGTCCTACAGAATACCATACAGAGTGTCCTACAGAATACCATACAGAGTGTCCTACAGAATACCATACAGAGTGCCCGACAAAATACCCTACAGAGTGCCCTACAGAATTCCCTACAGAGTGTCCTACAGAATACCCTACAAAGTGTCCTACAGAATACCCTACAGAGTGTCCTACAGAATACCATACAAAGTGCCCTACAGAATTCCCTACAGAGTGTCCTACAGAATACCCTACAGAGTGTCCTACAGAATACCCTACAGAGTGTCCTACAGAATACCATACAGTGTCCTACAGAATACTCTACAGAGTGTCCTACAGAATACCC
>JAUZST010006987.1:0-14481 GCA_034779995.1 Parotocinclus haroldoi
GACAGGTGTTCCTTTCCTAATCAAGTCCAATCAGTTCAATTAAACACAGCTGGACTCCAATGAAGGAGTAGAACCATTTCAAGAAGAATAAGAAGAAATTAACAGCTTATGAGTTAAATGAGTATCACAGCAAAGAAAATGAAAACTGAAAACTTATGACCATGTGATATTTCAGTTTTTCTTTTTAAATAAATTAACAAAAAATTCTATATGTCTGTTTTTGCTGTCAAGATGGGATGCTGAGTGTATATTAAT
Source organism: Parotocinclus haroldoi (assembly GCA_034779995.1). Lineage (NCBI taxonomy): Eukaryota > Metazoa > Chordata > Actinopteri > Siluriformes > Loricariidae > Parotocinclus > Parotocinclus haroldoi. Next base: position 256 of record JAUZST010006987.1, read on the forward strand.
GAGAAATAAAATGACCTTTTTTGATTTTAGCGAATGGCTGCAATGAAACAAAGAGTGAAAAATTTAATTGAAAGGTGTCTGAATACTTTCCATACCCACCGTATATTATTTTAAGAACCCCTGATGGGCAACTACTACTCCCCAAACAAGACAACATTTGTCCTTAGTCATTAGTCAAACTGTCCTGCCCTCCATAAGAGAAAAGCAACTTACTTTGATTAAGCAAAACACAATTATTCATTTGCTAAGCACAGGCAATCATCACTGTAAGCTTGGTGTAAGCACTGTAATCATTCTAAATCAACTATCAGTCCAACTGATTTCTCCCTTAATTATGTACAACAGTGTAATAATTCTTATACAAAAGAAGCTACTCATATTCACACATTCATTTAGCTACAGATAATAATACATTATTTTAAAATATTGCAGATTTCTTAAACTATTGATGCACTGTGTGTTTTATTATTATTTTGTTTCTAGGTGTTAATTACATTAAAACGCTTTCATTGATGATCGTCTACACTCAAGATCATCCAAGATCAGACACCAGGATATCTGTGGGGTCTGAAATTAGCTGGATTCTTACTAAATCCTTTATGGCTGAAAGGAAGTATGATCCTGCAGTCATGGTCCAAATTCGTGTGGACTAGTGAAAAGTCCTCTCAGAAGTGTGGAGGCTGTTACACTAGCAGCATGGAGTTAGGTCTACAGTATTGGTATTGATTTTGGAATGAGATGTTCAGGTGTCTCATATCCACAGCATTCTGGCCATAAAGATAAAAACTAAGAAAGCACAAAACCTCAAACCCCAACCCAGCTAATAACAGTGCCTCAGGTCTTGAACTGAAAAATAATCTGTCAGTCATCTGGTACACATTTTTCTACAGCGCTATCCTGTAGATATTTAATTGCATTCTGATGTCAATCAATCACAATTAATAACTTTTTGCTTACTCATATTTGACCCTAAGATAAGCATTTACCTTATTTATTTCAAGAACACTACAGAGTCATATGAGTGAACAATAAGGATGAATAAATTGATAATAATTAAATAACATTACTTTCATAATGTCTTATCTTGTTTGCTGCATCTTAATGTTTTATTGACTTCTCTGAGGGTGACCTGCCAGAATTATTAGTAATAACCACTTAGAAAGTATTATGCATACAGCATATGCAACTTATTATTTTTCATTAAATGTAACAAAATGTGAAAGTGTGTTTAGGTGGCCAAATTTGCTGTGAGGTGGCTGCTGTCTTTTACTGAACTTAATGGTGGTCTGATAATTCTGGTTAGATATATAGATTTTTTCTAATTTTGTGATGTCAAACAGGTAATGTTAACAGGTGATTGTAATCATGGCTTGGTACAAAAGCAGCATCCAGCAACATATAGTGCCTTCAAGGAGACACGACACCCATGCATAACAAGACAAGGCAAAACCAAATGCTACACATATTACAAAGCAAGAATGTGTATGGGTTCTGGAGTGGCCTGCTACCTGTGCCCAACTGAGAATTCATGGACACTTTTGAAAATAAAAATGTGGCAATGGCAACCCTGTACTATTGCTGCACATTAATATAATATAATAATAATATTATAATGATATAATTAATATAATATACTTATATAATAGACAATAGAAAATGTGCAAATACTATTGCAGATTGGCAAATACACACAATACATACAGTAAAAAATGCACAGCACAGAAGAGGTATTATACCACATATTGTTTAAAGAGAAGTATTAATATTTGCAGAAAGATGAGAGTTACTGGGCCATTAGTACTGGTGTGTGAAGCTTTTTCCATCAACAGAACATTAAGATTTTGCCTTGCAATCTTAGGCACATCTTTCTCTGAGAGTTATCTGACACCCTGAAGCTGATAATATAAGCCTTAGAGCTGTCTATTTCAGAATTCAAATTATTAAGACCAGATAAGCCAGGACAAGAGTTAAAAATTTGACTAGAGTTTAAAATCGAATTGATCTTGATTACAATAGGAAGTCAACAGAGTAATTTCAGTAAAGCTGGTACCAAAGTGTCTGCACCCTGCTAGAACTAAGGGTCTCTGACCAGTGTCCTGCCAGAACTGATCGAGCCTCGACCCAACCCAAGCCAGAAGCAACTGTGTCTTGAACCCACACCCAGCAAGAACCCACCGCGTTTCAGACCTGCACCCTGCCAGAGCCATCAGGGTCCAATTCCTAAATATATTCTTCACATTACAAACACAAAATACCCAATCAATATATTGAAAAAGTACTGAAGCCATATATTATAAAACAATATAAATGTGGACCTATACATTAGCAGTCAAGTGCCAATACAATTACAGATGTAATTCTCTGTATATAAACTTGTTTATGTTTATAAGACTATATAAGACTTATATGTGTATATACTTTTTATGTTTGTATATATATTGTTTATATTTTATAAGCGTTTATGGTCCTGCATTAATCTAGAAAACTAAATATAAAACAAAGGTGAAAATTCTGATTTCGATATTTTCATGTTTTTTCATGTTGCTAAATTACCTCTATACCGGAAGATATGATGTGTTACCACCAAATAACCATGATTAAGGAAGACTGGCATTTCATACTAGAAGAAAACTTATTGGATGTCAATGTAGTTAAAATGTTTTGTTTAATTTTGTCATTATTTTTACTGCTAAACTTTCATGTCCTTCAACTTTTGTGGAATGTGTACAAATGAAAATTACCTTTTTAGTGGCCAATGAAAGAAATGAGGAAAAACACACTGTTTTACCACAACACACAAAAGATGAAAGTAAAAAATATGTAGTTATGTACAAATAACCAGATATGTGTATTTTACAATTCTTAATCTTAAACTTAATTCTACTTTTATTCCACTGCCACCAGCTGTTAGAGATACTTGAGTTTTTTTCTTAGTTTTGCTAGTCAGTCTAGTGTTACGTTACTGTTTACATGATTTATCATCTATGATTACCACCCAGCAACAGTGATATTATTTAACAAATGTTAATGTTGTTTGCATAATGTGTATCGAATTCTTATTTATAATAGCAACTAATATATCTGCACCTTAAGATTAAATACTTAAAGGCTGCCAGGAAAAAATGTTTAGTACAACCTGGGTGTCAATACATAACGTGTCAAGTGTCCTAAACTGTCTTTGACAGTGGATTACATACTATACAAAGTATATGTTATTGTAGTATTATATTCTATTATATAGCATTGTTCTGTACTGAAAGTAAATGCACTCTTATTGTTAAAAGTATTGTCAAAGTATTGAGGATTGCTTAAGGACCCAACTATGGCAGTGGTGGGATGTGAACTTTGGACCATAAGGTCCAGAGTCCAGCAACTTAACTGCTAGGCTATAACAGACCCTTTTATCACAGCGTGTACTGTATAATTGTTTTGAAGCAATGCTACTATTTATTTCTCTCCAGCATTGCATTCATTTTTGGCCAAGACCTTGATGGGAGAGTCGAAACATTTCTTTAAGTTTTCTCTAACACATTCGAGATACTTTCAGTGGTGTTAATGTAAAATCTCTGTAGGGTCCAATTTATGTATGAAATTGATTCCCCATACTCCCAGAACCATTTTACAATTGAGCCAAATGAATAATGGCTTTGTCATCTTGGAATATACCCGTGTCATCAGGGAAGAAAAATGTAAGCCTTTTTTTTCTGATTAGCCTAACTGACAAGTGGTTTTCTTATGGCCACACAGCTGTTAAGTTCTTGTGTTAATCTTGAGCACTGATTATCTCCATGGTCCTGCTCAGGCCTGCAGAATGCTATGTTTCATATTTTCCAGCAAATGTATAGCCCCATTAATGAGAGCACAGATTGGGCATACATGTCACATTCTCTAGTGAGGGGTGATAAAAGGCATCAAGGTATACCCTGCCATGACTTGTCAAGAAAATTATTTAACATTGGTGGCAGTTCGCTCTTAAGTAATTCTAGCAGCTTCTAGCAGATGATAGCAATTTATAGTACTTGCAGACAGGCACACAGTGGAAGTCTGAGACCATTAGTTAAAATGCTTCTATTTAATAATTATAGTTTAATTTATAATTTCATTACAAATCATATTATCAGTGAAAACCTGAATCTGTATAAAACTAAAAAGCTCATTATAAGTATTTAGAATGTCCCCCTTTGATGTCCCCTGAGTTGACAAAACTGATAAGCCATGCTATCCTAGAATTGTTTTACAATTTTCCAAGGAGCAGCTTGCAAAAGTGGGCAGTTTGGCTAAACAGTGGTAAACAGTGGTTTGCACATGTGGACATGGCTCCCTGTGACCCCAAACTGGAGTAGACAAGTATAAAAGCTCATAGTTCATTAATCAATCTTAATAGTACTAAATCTGATATCAAATTAAATCCTATAACGCACTTGATTGTATTTGAAATTATATTTACTGTCCATCAAATTCTTTCCCTATCCATAAGGGCTACGTTCAGAGCTTTAAACAAAGCCACAAGTCAACAAACATTCTTATCTCTAAAAAAATTAAAAATTGTAACATTCTTGTACAACATAGAGCTTGACCGTATAGAAGAACATAACACCAACAAGATACAATCTACCAGAATAAAATTTCTTGCTGGCTAACATTTTTAAAGTATTTCCTTGGTGGAATAAAGCTTACAGAATAACTATCGAAATGTATTTATAATCTAATAAACACTTTCAAGGCTTACACAAAATCATTGAAAGTCTCCAATGATTCAAACGCAGACTATCAACGAAAGTTAAGGTTCTAATCGATGACTTGTTAATGGTGTGTTTAACGGAAAGAGAGTTGCATTTAATGAAAACGTCTGGATTCTGTCTGGTTGAGAAAACTGTTACAGATCTAAGACTTGCTTCAAATGTTATTGAATCCCACCTGTATGGTTTCTTTTCTGAATAAAGTTTTGATGTGCATGCTGTCCACAGATAAAGGATACCATGGAAATGTCATATCTAAAGTGAATATTTCATATCAGGTCAACACTAGTTATACATTATAATTTAGGTTAAGTATTGTGTAAATGTTAAATACAATTCTCTTCCACATGAATTAATATATTATAAAGTTGAAAATAAAGGAAAAATACAAATATACAACCCCAAATCAAAAAAACTTATGGAGAATGCGTACAAATAAACAGTGTTTTTATTTCAGTGTCTTATTTTATTGCAGACAGTATGAACCTGGGATATTTCATGTTTTGTCTGATCAACTTCATTTAATTTATCATTAAACATCCATTGTTGGATTTTGGGATGGAATCCATTCAGAACCAGTAATGTATTAAAAAACTAAATCATGATATTATTTAAAATAGGTGACTGTACTTATGATTTGGTACAGAAGCAGCATAAAGGAAAGGCTCTGATGTGAGTCTCTGATCAGCAAAGTTGACCAGAGTTTCTCAGGTTTGTCAACAACTACCTTGGGAAATTATTGAAATGTTTACAAACAATGTTCCTCAAACAGTGGTAGGGATTTGCATATTTCTACCTCTGCAGTGCATAATATAATTAAAAGAGGTCGGGAAGAATTTCAGTGCGTAAAGGCCAATGGGTCAAGCTTAAGCTGAACGCCTGTGATCTTTGATCGTTCAGACAGCACTGCATCAAGAACCGTAATTCAACAAGAGCTGATATAACCACATGAACAAGAGTTTACAAACATTTCAAGCAGTACCATATGAAGAAACATTCACACATGCCACTTTAAACTTTTCTCTGAAGAAAAATCCTCATGGTAATTATGACCAAAAGCAGTGTCGACTCTGGGCTTAGAAGCATCTAGGATGGATTATTACACAGTGGCATTGTGTATTGTGGTCAGATGAATCAGTAATTCAGGTCTTTTTTTTAGAAGAAATGGACACAGTGTGGTCCGGACCAAACAGGAAAATTACCACCCAGGCTTTTATCAGTAAAAAGTCCAAAAGCAGGGATCTGTTATTGTATGGTGTCAGTGCCCGCAGCATATTTACACTTCTGTGCCATTAATGCAGAAAAGTACATCTTAGAGCAACATATGCTGCCTTCAAGAGAACCAAAACCAAATGCTACACACATTACAAGCGCTGGGCTGTAGAAGAGGAGCACATGGGTACTGGACAGGCCTGCCTGCAGTCCTGACCTGTCCTTAATAGAGAAGATGTAGACAATTTGGAAAATATGTGTTAAAAAATGAAAATAACAAAATATTATACTAACAAGTGAAATTAAGTTGATCAGTCAAAACATGAAATATCTTAAGTTCATACTGTATGCAATTAAATAAAAGTCTAAGTAAAAGTAGTGTGTGTGTGTGCGCGCGCACACGTGTGTGTGTTGGGATTTTATGATGAAAGCATCCTTAATTTGTCCTTTTCTGTTCTGATGTGTTTATTGGCAAATATAAGTCAGGGGGAAAACAGTACATACACTCATGGGGAGGCTAAAAGCATTGAAACTTTTTGGAAATAATTAATTGGAGCTTACTGTTGGCTGTTTGATGTTAGTTACTGAAATACTTTAAATACCGTATGTTCAACAGATGCAACTATGTTCTGGTGAAGATATTTATATAGTAAAAACAGTACAACATCAGTCACCTACTCTGACAAACATTTATTAAAGAAAATAATTTAACATACTCAGATTGCACCCCCTGGAAAGTGTAGCTAAATGTCAGCTGCAACTGACAACCTTTAATTTGAAACAAAATACACATCCCCACAACCCTGACAACCATGTAATGAGCATGCAGCCAGAAAAACTGCTTATCACTCTCTGAACATAAACACATTAGCATTTGCCCCTACTCTCCTTCCAAGAAGCAAGGCAGAGATGATTAGAGAAGGACAGAGTGGATTGGACTGTACCTTTTCCCCAAGGGCATTTCTAAAGAGGAATTTGAAGTCTTTAGAGAGAAACTGTATGCATAGGCCACAGGAACACTGCATCATCTCACTAGTTTCTAATGCTTCAAATAGCACATTTATTTATGTAATACCTTATAACTGAAGCCCACAGCAACACACACACACACACACACACACACACACACACACACACACACACACACACACACACACACACAAATATACACCTGAATCATCCCTTTTGATAACCTGAGGAAGAAAGTTATAATACAATTTTAGATGCTTAAATCAGTGCATATTGAATAATCTAAACTCAGTATAATGCATAGTATATAACATTCTGCTGAGCATTATACTAAGATAAGATAGAACTTTATTTAATTTTGATGGGAAAAAAGTATTGTGATATATTGTAATATACGAGCTGAGAAATCAAAAGACAAAGCAAGTACTGTGAATTACATGAAGTCAGCTCAAACCTTCTATTATTCTATTAATCTTAATTTGACTCATTATAACATTTTTTTTCTAGAGCTAACTGAGGAAAGGTGACATGTGGCAATATTAACACATTGATATGATGCAGCAGGGCCATGGGCTCAGATGAACATTAATTCTAATATGAATTGGCCCCAGCTCCTTGGATCTGGGTATGCTAATAACAGATAGGCATGGCCCAGAGCAATCTGCTAGCATCCCGCTGAGATCCTAACAGCATATATGGCTAGGAACATTTGATCCAGTCATTTGATATATTCACAGTGTAAACTCACATTCATTAGGAAATAAATGCAACCCAAAGTAAGCAGAAAGCATAAAGCTTTTTATGCATGCTATTATGTATTAATTATTCTCAAATGTACTATCAATGTGGGAAATGTGGTGAGCCCATGGAGTACATGTTAATAATTGCAAGGCTGGTTATTGCAAAGCCGGGTATTGAAACATTGGGCAGAGGTCTCTGGTGCATCAATATCTATCTTTCTTTGTACTCTTTTTACTGTCTCTGGAGTGCTCGTAAGCAACATAAAGGGATCACATCTCAGTACAACAGTGCAATGGCAGCACATGAAATATAAACCACAACATGCAGAATGCTATCTCTTGTCCAAATAATATTGCATTCTGCTGAATCACTAAGATTCAGATATTGCAAAATATGAATAATATTTAAGATCCAAAAAATAAAGTCTGTTTTTGACGTTCTGAATCATTGCCTTGCTGTAATATCCAACTTCTTTATAGTTTCAGTTTCTTTACAAACTGTGTAGTATAAAGTACCAAAATTGTTTGATAGACTTTCAGAATTAGGTGAGGCCGGTGTAAAGATTTAGAATTGGAACAATTAAAATGTCTCAAGCATCTGCCTTAACAGAGAAACTGTGAGAAGGGTCACATTTTATCATGTTGTTTATGGTGTTACAACAACCAGATGCTAGTTAGGGGTGGGCAATATGGTAAAAAAAAATATTTTGTTACAATATTTAAAGACATTGACATATTGCTGGTCAGTGTTCTTAATCATATTGTTTATCACAATAATAACATTTATCATGATAAAATCTGATCACATTGCCCACCCCTAATGCTAGCCTCAGTACTGCTTGTTATTACTGCTCTTTTATACAGATAAATTAATTATTGGCTGTGTTCAGTTTGTAGTTAGGTAACAGCAACGAATTAGTGCACACGTTTTTTGGCATTGCCAATCAATGCAGCAGATTCTGGAAACAGGTGGGACTTATTCTTCATATGTGACCTGCCTGCCTTGTCATGCCATGACTTTTGGCCAGGAGTGAGCGGTCTGGCTGGGATGGGCTTCGGTCCTCCTGATCATAGCCTGTGCAAGTTTGCCTTAGACAAAGGGATGACAATGCCTTAGCAATGACTTTTGATTGTTTGTTGATTGCTGGGTTGATTGTTGGCTTTGTTACCTTCTGTTTCTACTATTGTAGCTACAGTATGCTGCTATAGTTACTGCTGCCAGAGGTTTATCTTGCACATCGCATCAGTGGTTGGTAACAGACCCTGTGCTCTTAATCAATAACTAACTACATTTTCTCTTTTCTCTCAGAGCTTATGTTCCAGTACCAGTTCCAGCCCCACATACTAAGATGTTTCTCCACTTCAATATCACTCTATTTTTTCCATCAACAGAAACTAGTCCCACCATGCCCGGTCCACACCAGAGGGCATGGTGGCACTCTCTTTTCTTTCAAGTGTTCAGCCCCTTCCCCTAGACTGGGTCAGATTGTGATTCAGAAAGTTTTTAAAAAGCCTAAAAGATATTTTGCAGGATCAAAACATTTATAGCAGACATGTTGAATCTGAATCTGTTTTCTGAAAAATGCAATATTTATGGTGGTCTGCATTTTGTAGCGCTGTCCGAATTGCCAGTGGACAATCATATTCCCTAGATAATGCATTACCTTATGCATGCACACTACTATTGCGCACAGATAGCCCCCAATGCATTTGGTATTCCAATTTGGGATCTAAGAAACAGGGGTGTTGCAAGGGATTTAAGGCTTTATGAAAAGATATTACACGGTTTCCCTAAAATGTTCGAATACATTTTAAGGCCCCTGTCAGCCACAGGCCGTTGTCCTAACTTCCCCTCCGTATAGCGCCCCCTCTAAAATCCTTCTGAAAATATCAGCCTAGTCTGATCTTTCCAGCCGTAGCTGGTTAGGCTGGTCTGATGGGTGGTCCGTTACATGAAGCACTTTTTAATGATACTGTCGGCATGGTTTTTATAAATTATTTGAAGCATTGCCGCCACCTACTGGATTGAAGTGTAAATTTAAATATCAGAGTTGTGTTTTAGAAATAAGACTCAGTGAGCTATCAACTTATTGAACACGAACGAGGCAAATATGCATTCCTATTATATATTATTTATCTCATCAATGAATGTATATTTACAAACGTCTTAATTTATTTGAACTGAGGCTCTCTGGAACCATGAGGCAACAGTGCATTTGTACAGAAAAGAGGTTTTAAATGTTTTATTTGTGATCAGTTTATAAAATGTAATGTTAATAAAGCAAAGTAGTGCATAGCAAAATATGGTAAAGTATTCCAAACATTTCCCCAGCTATCACTCTATAAAAACAACCAAATAGTTCTAATTTGGGGTTGTAAATAAATCTTACTTGGCAACTTATAATTAGTTACTGTCTTGCAATCTTGTAAAATTTAACCAAATGCACTAGTAGCCAAGGTTTAACAGGAGATGCATTATAGTCTATGCTCTGAATATAAAACCCCAATTCCAATGAATTTGGAACTTTGTGTAAAACAGAAATAAAAACAGAATACGATGATTTGCAAATCCTTTTCAACATTGATACACTTGAATATTCTGAAACACATTCCAAGAAAGTTGGGACAGATGCATGTACCACTGTATTACATCACCTTTCCTTTGAACAACATTCAGTAAGTGTTTGGGAACTTTTGTTTTGCTGACATAAGCAGGTACGTCCCTGAAAGAACTTTGCTTGGATGGCACCATATGTTGTTCCAAAACCTGTTCCATTTATAAGTTATCATTTATTTTCATTTACATCTTGTCATTGTTGCTCTGCATGCTTTCAATTGCCCCTAAGGGATGAACAATAACATTCATCCACACATTACAATAATAATAACCTGAATCTGAATCTGTACGTACATTGCCGCATTAATAGCATGGAGAACACAACATCCATGATTTCCAAAAACAATTTGAAATGTGGACTCGTCAGACCACAGGACACTTCCATTTTGTGTCAGTCCATTTCAGATGAGAACAGGCCCAGAGAAGCCGGCGGTGTTTCTGGGTGTGGTTGATACATGGCTTTTGTTTTGCATGGTAGAGTTTTATCATGCGATTGTAAATGGAGCGACAAACTGTGTTCACTGGCAATGGTTTTCTGAAGTGTCCCTAAGCCCATGTGGTAATATCGGTTACAGAATGATTTTGCTTTTAATGCAGTGCCGCCGGAGGGAATTGTTAACCAGTGGAAAGTTCCAAACAGGCGTTTTCTGAGCATTCCTCAACTTTTGTTGCCCCTGTCCCAACTTTTTTGTAACATGTTGCAGGCATCAAAACCAAAATGAGCAGTTTCTGAAATACTCAGGCCAGCCTGTCTAGGACCTATTTAACAGCTACGCAACGTTCAAAGTCAATTAAATCGCCTTTCTACCCCATTCGGTTTGAACTTCGGCAGGTCGTCTAGATCATGTCTACATACTTAAATGTACTGAGATTCTGCCATTTAAAATAGCTGAGTAGATATTTGTGTTAATGCACAGTTGAGGTGAAGTGGCCACAATGTAAATTATCAAAAATTATGATACTATGGATACCTTACATAAATATAGGTACTGTATATTGATTACTATAGTTGGCACTAACTTAACATTGCAATTGTCTGCTTCAATTTCTCTCCTCCCACCCTGACCATATTTACTCCCAATGTGTCAGGGCCTCAAGGCATTTCTGACAGCCTACATGCAGTTTTTTTTTCTAAGAAATGGTGCCACATTGTAAGATGTTACATATATGACAGCCATTTCAGAAAATGACTACCGGCACACATTACAATACGTAGCAGTGTACATTACAGTGTATTTAAACATATCTGAATTATTATTATTATAACAAACATGATTTATTGCAAGCGGCATAACAATACCTTTTACTGAGGTTTCATTCAAAATGTGTACTATAGATAAGAGTACATCTTTGTAGTCTTATAAGTGTATTCTGTACACTTATTCATTTATTAACCCAAGATAGAAAATAACGTATAACAGATTTGATTAATTCAAGTCATTTTAAGCAAATATGTGAAAGTCAGTCATAAAGGATCTGCTCCAGAATGGTAAGGAGGTGTCTTAGTCAATAAATGTAGCCCTCGTCTGGGCTGTCACTGGGAAACACATGGGCAAAATCAATCATCTTGACCTCCACATCCTCCTCCCTTCCTCCATTATCCCTTCGACTTGAGAATGCCTCCAAGTTGATGTCCTTAATGGGGAGACTATGATTTACCTTTCCACAACTTCTAGTCTGAGAGGTAAAACTGCAGCTATGGTCCTGACAGCTTGAATTTGCATAGTTAATGAACATATTCCTCTGGGTCTCAGCTTGTCCATAGTTCAGTGCTATCTGAGTTTTACTTGAACTGGTTGCATTACTTAACAGAGGAGTGGCCTCATACACAAACAGTAGTGAGCTTGCATAGAAGTGCAGTTGCTTCTGGCACTCAAAACAGCACAGAATGTTGCAAATTTTAAGGATGCTAAGAGTGATGGCATCTCTCCTTAGCTCCCAGCCATTATGAAAGAACTGCAACAAGCCTGCAAAGATGAAGATCCAAAACAAATGTTCTTATGATTTTCAAAGACCAATATGAAATGTGCATTGGTACATTTACTCAACCGTGACAGAAAGGTTAAGCAGTACACACTCACTGACAAAAAAGCACACAGCTAGAATGGATGATTGACAGTGAGCTGCTCATGGTTATTGGTAGATCTAAGAATCTTCGTTCACCATATCTACATGTTCACATGAAACCACTGCTCTCAACATCTCCTAACAGCTAGGTCTGAACAGCCTAGACAGTGGGCAGTTTGCCAAAATAACCATCCTGCTTCACACAGTGTTCAATGACGTGACCCCTCTCATAACCAACTGTGCAAGATGTTGTCAAAATGTTGAGGTATGCTAGTCAAAATTCTGAGAGCTTTTTTATGTATTGCAGGGTAAGTACTTTCTTGTGGTACGACACAGTGTCTAAACAGACCATACCTGTAATCATTTACATATCTACCTGCGTCACAACTGCAAACAAAGAGTTTCAGAAATTCAGCAGCCTTATCCAGGTGCTTTATTTTTTGTTAATGGCTGTATTTTCATAAATGCAGCCATAAGAATTCATACTAGTTTCAAGTGTCTCCTTTGTCAAACCACGTCCATAGGACTGGTCATGACTAAAATAGCTTTCCGAAGATACGTTACACACCTGAGGATCATACAGGGACATTAAAACTTTGAAACAACATGGCAGAAGCTAGATTTTCTGTTCAGTAAAACTCTTCTTTGTGTTGAATCTGGATATGTGTTCGTTAACTGCCTAAAAATTAACTAAAAGTTAATTTTTATTTCTTGGCAAATTAAAACCGATTTAATCTTCTCCAATTTCAAATAGCCTGGTATTTCTTAGAGTTCATGATACGATGTACCCTAATGAGGATCCCTGGGCCTCTGGATGAGAAACAGCCCCACAAAATCACAGATCCATACTTAACTACTACATTATATTTCAGTGGAACCAGCTTCACCTTGAGTGTTTGTTGTCAGAAAACATTTAAAGTCCCAGTAGCATTTAGCAAATCAAAATTACATTAATGGTTATATGACAGGAAATTATTTGTCCTTGCAAGCCTCCCATATAACCTGTGGAACAGGGGTGGAATCTGATGGTAGTTTTGAAGACTTGGAGTGACCCCCACTACGCTGCTTTTTCCTTATCAGAAGTGATCATCCTCCTCATTATGTGTGAAGGACAAATACACTTTGGACTTAAGGTAAGTTTTTTCACAGTTCTTTTTAATTACTGGTCTGCTGTATGTACCAATAATTGTGCACATGTGATTGTGTTAAAAATAATGACTTCAGGAAGATTGTTTTTCTCAAACTAAATAAACTTAAATTAAGGTTCGTTCAAAGTAATTAAACAAAAGGAAATCTTCTTATAACCCTTTATGTTCATCTTCACCAGGGGTGCTTATTATTGTCGAGGGGACTGTACAATTGATTTTTAATTATTTTCTATAGGCATAGACAATGCGTTTTCTGTAATACAAACCAAGTGTGGGAGTCTTTGTGTACAACTCAGCCTGTTGCTAGCTTCTTAAACACTATTGTCATAAAACAAAGTTTTTAAAATTGTATTTGTTTACCAGTAGAAGTCAGCACAGTCTACAAATTGCTAGCTTATTAATCCTTTAGTTTGCACAATGTCAGGAATCCCGATTCCGTCTCGCTCTCTCTCCCTCGTTCGCTCAGCCCCTCCTTCTAATCACCGCTTCTATCCACTCCAGGTGCGGCTTGTTTCTTCCGGGTCTGAACCTCTCTCTATTTAAGCTCTGCCTTTTCCCCTGTACGGGTGCGAAGTATTGATTGTTTGCCATCATACCGAGTGTTTATCCTAGCTTTAGCTCTTTGTGTGTGCGTGTGTGCATGCGTGAGCCGTCCGTGTCCATTTATTGTCGCTCCAGTGTTTTGCTTTGTTCTCTCCCTGCACTTCACACTCCTCCTCCCGTCCCTGAGTCGT
>JAUZST010006988.1:0-14481 GCA_034779995.1 Parotocinclus haroldoi
TAATAATAATAATAATAATAATAATGATGATTATAGAAGAATAATGATAATAGTCAATTAAAGATCACCGGTGGGTTGATGTTTCTTTTTTATGAAATCCTAAACTAAATCCTGAAACTGTGGTAGCATAGTGGTTAAGGGAAAAGTATGGGAAAGTACCAGGGTTAAAATCCCACCTCTACTAATCTTCCACCACTGGGAACAAGTGCTTTGCTGATATAATTGAATCAGAAACAGCAATAATGTTCAACAACAACAACAATGTTCCCTCACTTTCCACTGTATTGAAGATGATAACTGTATTGCTCGACCTAGTTTGTGTCAGTCGTCCTCTCACCTTTCATCCGTGGTCATATGACACTGAAAACAGGATGCTGGTTTTTATATTTTGACTGGCTGACTAGTTTCAGTTCAGCAATGACACTGAGTTGGTTTAGAACTCCAGCAGCACTGCTATGTCTTTTCCCCTTGCATTTTTCACAGACCTTTTCACTGTGCTACACAGCTTTATGCATAAATATAGACACAGGTCTATATTTCACATTTAGTGAAATTTATATAAAGTCTTGTATGATTTTTGTATTGACATTTATATATATATAAATGTTTGGTGGGGGAAAACAGGAAACATTGTATAGCATTTACAGCATTTACAGTCATACTACTTTGTTGGTTCAATAATCATTTGTCTGTAACCAAGGACAATCTGTAATTGGATACAAAATGTTAATAGATCACATACATATAAAATAAACAATAACCTAAACAATTAAAGGTAGTATTCACAGTGATGACAATTAGTTAGCCAATTCTTTTGAAACCTTGTCATAGCAAAATGAAGCTGTGAGTACAATTACAATCTGTGTTTCCACACAAAACATGTTTCACTAGAAAGGCCCACTTTAAACATATCAGTCAGATTAATTAGACAATATTTTCATTTTATCCACAGTTTCATTTAATTCTTTTTACTAAATGTAACTAGGCGTCCATCTAGATTATTTAGTGAGGGAGTGTCTCAGATGGGGCAGCACGGCGGCTCGGTGGGTAGCACCGCTGCCTCACAGCAAGTGATGCCAACACTTATTTTTGCTTTTAATTGTACCATTGATCTAACCACACCAAGTTAATTGTGAACTGCAGAGGTACTTTTCATAATTTGTTCCGAAAATATTGGCATTTTTTTTTAGCTGAATGGGGAAATAAAGGTTTAATGGAAACTAGGATTATAGAAATGTTAGCAACTAGTATAAATATACTGCTCTATAATGCAAAATATTCCCCAATGAAATGTCCCATAATTTTTGTACATCTATATGATGTATTCTTTAGGCGGTTTTCAATTGTCTTTTGTATTGATTTGTATATCGAAATTGGCTACGTTTTTCATTTCTGTATACCAAAGCAGGCATTAGTATTTTTGTTTAGGAAGTATGTGTATAAGAACAATATGTATAAAATTAAAAACTGACTGTCCTTTGACTAGATATGGTAAACATAAATATAAAAAATAATTTTTGGAAAACAGCTAAACACACAATATACAAACAATTCACTTTCAGTCAGTTTAGCAAAACAATCCATATAATAACAAACTGAGAAGAAAGCTGGGGTCACCCAGCTTTTATCTTTGTGCCTACAGACACAATAACAACTAAAAACACCTGAGTCAGACTTTTAAACCACGGATTTACGACTGTCAACAAAGCCTTGCTGACATGGGTGAACTATTTTGTTGTTCTGTGTATTTGGTTACCTTAGATTACAACAATTTTCTGCCATGTTCTAATTTTAAAAATTTGAACTATCAACTTTACTACACATGGGAGGAAGCACCCACATCCCATTCCTGGTAATCACACACAAGTTTATTGTCCCAATATTGGCATAGTTGTCATGCTTATTTTAAACAAATGGGTTTTATAACAATTTGCTAAAATAAAATATTTAATCTGGTCATGTGTCTCTCTCTGCTTCTCACCATAGTTTCAGTCTTGTATTAGCCTAGTATTGGATATCTCCAGACCAATCAGTAATTTAACTCAAACTTCTGAAATAAAAATTGTGAGAATTAAATATGATATCGAAAGAAAGAAGCCGTGTTATAGCCTGGATTGAGCACAAGTATTTTGAATTGTTCATTCACAAAGCATTTTATTGAGACCAATCTACATGCATTGAACAAATTATTTAAATTGCATATTAATGGAAAATGTCACTGATAGAAAAGTAAAAATGGAAATTAAATGGACTCCTACTTCTATTAAGTGCTATTACAGCTTTTTACATCATTTAAATGATAATTGATGAATGGACTGAGCACTATCAGCACTAGTTTTCTAAGTGCTTTGCTGAGTCAGGTGTCATGCAAGCACGATTGAGAAGGGGAGAAGGGGAGAAGGGGAGGCCCAGCTGGGGTGGGGATTAACAGAAACCCCTATCCAGCCTTGCAATGGATGGGGTGCCCCATTCAGGTTATATGCTCTCCTGCACCCTGTTTAGGACAGGCTATGGAACCTTATGTGCTTTCAGTGAATAATATTATTAAATTTTAACTCAAATTCGATTTTGATCTTGATGATAGACTCAGTGAGTTACGTCTTTAAATGTAGTGTGCATTGGATATGCACAGATGGATTTTGTTCACACTTACTCCTACTCATCATTTGGTTAAATATCAAACTGCATTTAATTACATACAGTAATGTTTTAAGAACAATGTTAACTATCACTACAAAAGATATTGAGCACAGACAGGCAGACAGGCACCACCAATGCATTTCCAATGCAAACTACATGTACAGATCTCAAAAACAGATTATGATTATGTCCACGGTAAAATCAATCTCACCCCATGCAAACTACACTGCTCAAAAAATTAGGGGATTTTTAATGATGGGAGATTTCATTTCGAAGTATTCCCTAATTTTTGTGAGCAATATATGTTCTTCTGTAAAGCACACAGTACAAATAAAAAGTAAAACTTATCTGTTTTACCTGCTAACTACCAATGATATCTGATGTTTTCACACTGAAACTGGAACTGACTTGTTGTAATCAACTTTTTTTGTATGTTTTAATAATGTATAACGTATAATAACCTAATCCACGCAATGATGCATTTTAGTCAGAATTTGTGAGACAAGATGTCAATACGGAAATATATTATATCGTTTCTTATGAATACGTCATGTGAACAGACCAGGGGTTCCCCTGCATCACAACTGGTAACTTTTCTGTCAATCCTTTAGGTGTGTTGCTCTACGTTGGTGGTTCTCTAACTATGAAACCAGGTTACTGAATATCTATTATTTTTTAATGACATTATGACAGATTTTTCATCTATATTTTATTTTTTAAGTAGATCAGAGTGTCAAAACTTACAGGCAAGGTAACACAACTCAAATTAGATGGAATGGCTTTATATATAGCTACTCAAATAGTCATATCTACAGTTAGGGCAATACATAATGTCAACTGAAACTGTAACAAACTTGCCTGAACACGGACCTAAGTTCATTTTTATCACACAAGCACTGAGGATCAAAAACTGAGATCACTGTTCTAGAAAAATAAAGCATATCAGGGTTACCAAGTCTGCAAAACTGGCATCAGAAGGCACTTCCGTGCCATCAGATTATTCAGAAGGCTTGCCAGGTAATAGCCTGCCATCTAACCAAAAATATAAGCGCCTAGAATTTGCTAAACATTTCTATGACCTTGACTGGAATTGTGTTTTACAGTAAAATAAAAGAAGATTTTGGCAACAAACACTCAAAATGGTTTGGCATAAAAAGAAGGACGACACTGTAAAGGGCCTGATGCCCACTATTAAGTATGGCAGAGGGTGAACTTCATGAGGGTGCATGGCATCATGAACAGTCTCCATTAAATAATATGAGAGTGTTATTCGAGAGACTAATAAGATATTTTAAATAACAAACTCTAAAACGACTGACCATTGTAGCTGTACATATGCTACAGGTACAGTCCGCTCTGTTAACAGGGAGTTTAATATTTCAAAACCATCACTGTGTGGGTGGATCTCACTCACACACAGAATTGTGGGCTGAAGATGCACTGCTATTTTTATAGCCTGTTAAAAGTACAAACTGAATGCGGTGAGCCTTCACTTTTCTTCCAATAAATAAATCTGATTATATATGTTTGCCTAATATACTATATAGCTGAAACGTTTGATTAAACTCAGAAAATGTATCTGTGCTTCAACATTTCCCCCAGATTGACAGTGGTGTCTGACTACAATGAATTTAGTAAATTAGAATTCTTCTGAACCAGAACTGATCCTGAACATTTGATAGGAAGACGTAATAAACAAGATTACGAGAGCAAACAGTGTGGCATAACAGCTCATTTACACAACACACAGAGACCTTATGACAGAATGAGTAAGCAAACCAGAATGAAAAGAATCTCACTTCAGGCACCCTTAAGAAAAATAAAGCATGAATATTTCTAAGTGATTGAAATCACACTGATGTGTCATTGATGTGTTGATGCCAGTTGATTTCACCTAGAAACTGGTATTATTGTTATCAAGCTAAAATGACAAATATGGTCTAGTCTTGGCTATTGTTGTCTTTTTAAATAGGTTATCTTGTGTTTATGTTGTTAATCCTGCACATCTTAGAAACCCTGGTAGAATGATCAACTGCTAGAAACAGCAGGTCTTGAAGGCCTGAGTTCCTCCGGTTGGGGTTTGAGTAGTGTGTTAACTGATTCCCACAATAAAATGGCATACTGCACAAAACAATGCCTAATCTCCCCCCAATCCTAATCCCCCCTCCACCGGGTTCAACCAAACCTGGGCAAAACCCATCTAATGGTCTCTAATATAATCAGAGTCTGACACAGTCTTGTGCTCTTGGTCTCTCGCTTGGTATCCTGTCTGTAATTTGACCCACTTTGAACTAAAGTACCCTTTTGAAATCTTTTGCCATTCCAGTCATTATCCAACAGTACATCCAACTACAGTATCATATTACAACACACATACAACTACTAAATTAAAACAGGAATTAAAATTACAAACAAAACCACAATAAAACCGTTCATTAAATCTAGACTTGCCAGCAATTCCACATCTGCTCATAAGATGGCGCTGATGGCCGTCTAAAATTCAAACGCAGCCATCAATTTCTATCGAATTCCTGTTACTAAGCTATAAACCTTGCGTGTCACCTATTTGCATTTGAATGTTTGTATTTAGGGTTAAAAAAAAGTAAAGTCTATTGATTTGGCAGAAACTTTAGGGGAATTGTACAGAGACGGTGTTACTCATTTAAAAGGTTATTAGCTAGGTTATTAGTCATAACATTTTTTATCTTGCTTTAACTATATGATCAAATAGCAAAAAAACCGAACCAAAAACACGTCTGTTTAAGCAATCCAGTTTACCCAGACATACGTATTTTTGTAAATGTCATTGTGATATTTCACCAAGGACACATATATGAAACATAATATTCCAAAGGGTAAAAACTGTTTCATTCTAACACGTCAAAAAAGGAATAATCTAATGTGCACAAGATGGTAGTCATTCTGGTCTTATCATAACTCCGTGATATCCTCACATCCGTGAGAAATAGTTTCAAATGAAAGATAAATCGCAGCTTTCTGTTTTGACTGTTGTATCAGATTTAACTAGAAAGCACTCATATTTTAAATGATAATGAGTTTTAAGTGATAATGAGATAATGAGTGAGTAAAAATACTCACTCGTATTTTTTAGCAGATGAAAGCTTTTACAGTCATTACTGATGTTCTCCAGTTGCTGATGTATGTGAGAGCCACAGAGAGGCAGATAGGAAAAACACTGGGGTAATTTATTAGTTGGGGTACGTTTGGCTGATTTAAGTTAAAACTATTTCAAAATGGTAACATGTTGTTTTTAATTAAAAATGGGGCTTTGTAATAACGCCCCCTCGCATCGTGGCTCCCAAGTTAACAGAATCTGAGAACCAGTCAGGTTTCTTTGAACTCTCTTTGTCCTTGCTTTCTTTGTCCTTGGTTGCCTTTGACTTGAACTGAAATGGTATAATGTCTAACTTGTGTACATCCTTTAAATCCTTTATGGTTGTGTGATAGTCCCCTAGTCTAACATACCCTCCCTCCTCCTGCAGATGGCGGTCAGTAAGGCTCCGCCTCGACCCCTTTTGTCTTCGAGTAAACTGTAGCATGACTGGGAGAGATACTGCGTTTTCAGGGGGGGTCAGAGAGTTCAGAGCCATTTGAAAAGCTGAACCAGCTTCCTCTATATAGCACCATTTCTTCCACCTCCCTCCCAGTGTCATTACACAAGTTAACAATCATCTCACTAATATTCCTTAACCATGGGCTGCTTATTGCTGGATGTGAGGTTGCCTCCATAATGATCTGGCACAACAGTAAGAACAAAGCCTCACGAATTTTAGTTTCTCCTACATAGTCTACACACTGAACGGCGTACATGTATGTACACGTCCTCTTATGTGTAAATGATGTACAGATTGAACAGACCTTGAGCAACATTCATTGATTAACATAAAAAACTGGGCCTGTGCATATGTGTGTGTGTGTGTGGGGGGGTGTAGTTGCAATTGCAATGAAGGGAGCACAGGATGAAGAGAGAAAGAGGGGGAGGGGAGGAAAGAGGAACTCCGAGGTGAAGAGGATGGAGGAAGTCTAAAGCAATCCAGCAGAGGAGAAAACCTGAACAGATCTAGACAGCAAAACAGACATCTAAGGTGAGATGGAGATGTGATGATGCTGCTGGTAAGACCTGGCAATGTTGAAATTTTGGGAGGGGTGGAAGGAGAAAAGGGGGAGACAGACAGACAGAGATAGAGAGAGAGAAAAGAATACATGAGACAACACATGGGAGGGGTCCAGTGCCACAAGTCCTGCTGCTTTCTATGCCTGCCTCCAGTCTTGCTTGCCTGGCAGCCCTTAATCACACAAAACCAATGGTAATGATCTGATCAGCAATGATCTGCTTATTTGGGCCTGCCAGCTGGACAAATTTTCTATAACAGCAGCACAGGCTAATTTCTAGAACAGATTATTGTGTTATGTGCTATATTATACATCACCTGATTGGTTCATCAATGTACATAATCCTACTATCTGCATCGTAAATACATTTATAGTTTCAGTTTTACAAATATACAGGATTTAGTTCAATCTGCATCAGTATGATGGCAATCAACAGCAGTAAACAGTATAATCACAAGTTCCATAGCCCCAGTATTTTCTCTGATCATGCATATATTAGTAAAGGTCTGAAGAACCGCAGCACCGCAATGCACAGCTGACATATTCGTCCGCATGTACAGTTGGAAGTAGTTCTGGATGAATTGCTACTGGGGGAGCAGAGCAGGTGAATCGGTTAAATTTATTCATAGGTGTCTGAATACACCGGTCAAAATATGCAAATCAAATCATTGTATTATTATCGCTGACTTAAATATGAGGACTACGTTTGCTTTCTGTAGACATGTGACGAAAACAAAACGTGCAAAGCAGAATAACTACAATAGCAGAAGCACAGATCTATGCATTGTATGAACCTTGTGTGCCGGTACATGGATTTACTGTACGTAACAAAGCAGGACTGGTATTCGGTCTCAACATGAATCGGTTCTCCGATCGAGATTTGAGATGAGAATCGACTCTGAAACCATGGAATCGATTATATACCGCGAAATTGATAGAGCTCGGAACGATTAAACCGCCCAATTCTAGTATGATGAATTAATGCATTTGGTGATTATAGTTAATGTATTTAA
Organism: Parotocinclus haroldoi; assembly: GCA_034779995.1. Taxonomy (NCBI): domain Eukaryota; kingdom Metazoa; phylum Chordata; class Actinopteri; order Siluriformes; family Loricariidae; genus Parotocinclus; species Parotocinclus haroldoi. The sequence goes on from JAUZST010006988.1 coordinate 7,788, forward strand.
TTTTAGCGATCAAAAGTAGCTAATTAACAAAACAGTGCCGTCTTACCAACGTGTGCCAAGATTGGTTACTGCTTACAATTACAAAAGTCGTGCATGATGTTATTAATAGACATTGTATATTGACATAATTTTATTACCAGGACCTTTTCGAGCTTTTCGTCGTGGGATTATTGGATGGAATCAGAATCGACTCCATAGTTTCTGAACCGAACAACCCTACCTCGAAGTAAGTTGGGGAGAGGCGAGGTTGGCGGAAGGTTCCTCTAGTAGTGTGGAGAGTGCTGTGGCTCCCTCCGGCAATACACACGCACGCACGCACGCGCACACACATATACACACAGGCTCTCCATGCAGTCGATCCCGTTGGATTGGAGAGAAGACTCAGTGAATACTAATCGTGGATTTAACTAGCTGGTTTGGTTATTAATAGATTGGGTTTGTATTGCTTGGTTTTTTAAGAATCATAATCTATCGCTCATTAAGTTTTAATAGCATAGGAACCAATTAAGCCTGGTCTAGAAGTAATGCCCCGGAGGTAACTCGAACTAATGTTGAACGCCAGCTACTAGAGAACAACTGGAACTGGAGGACATAAAGCGTGCTTTTACACAAAAGAGTCGCGGCTTGAGAGACCCAAAGCGATCCCAGACTAAAGCAAGGTGATCTTATTTTCCTGCACTCTTAAATGATTGAATTAAAACCCGATAGTACGGTAATTGGCCGGTCCGATCCTGGCCAGGGTTTCGGTTAATAGGCTTCCTTATGTTTAATGAAACAAGGGAACGAGAGAAAACAAGTCGAAATGAGTTCTCCAGTGAGTTGCGCTTAAATTGTGAAAGTTGGGGGGGAAATAAACCCATTGCAACCTTGATCACGATATCGGTTTTATGGAGACTGACTGTATTACGTGTCGCGATATCTGCGTGTATTGAATTAAAATAGCGCTTTTTAAACGGGCGGCCGAGCGTGACGTCACACCCCTGACCAGTCAATTGACAATTTGGCGGTGTGCTTCATTATGAAGGAACTACACGAAAGGTTGTGCTTATCGTCTCTCTTCCGTTTTCGGAAATGCATAAAAGTACAACCTAAACATCAAAACCTTTTTCCCCCTGTGATGGACATTTATACGAACAAGTCCTTGCTTCAACCCTAACCTGTGACTTTTCCTCGAAAGTCGGCCTGGTTACTCACTAAAGTAAGACAAATTAGAACAAAACAATTTGAATATTACCTTTTTAAAACCATAAAATAAAATACCGTTTTAAAATGTAGCTTTCTCAGTTGAATAGTCTATATAAGCCTCAACAGACCAAGCGAGGTGAAGCAGAGCCATGACAATGCAGTGTCTTAACAATGAACTATTGGGCTTTTTGAGTTGTGATGATCAGTTCCTCCTGGGTTCCACTTTAGCATATGTAAAAGGTATAAATTGGTGTTAAATGTGTTAATTCGGGTGCAGTTGAAGTATTGATGAGTTTCTGGGTTGTTTTACCGTTAGTTTGACTAGAAGGCGCAGCTGCTGGTAAACAAAAGACCTGAGAGACCTCGTTATCAGTAGCGACTTCGGGACTGTTTATCTACTTCACTTCAATTTACTTAAACTCTCACAAGTTTCAGTCTTTTGAAACAGGTCGCTCTGGAAGCACACACATGTTGATTTGACACTACGAAGAAACTAATTTCACTTTAAAAGGTGAGAACTTCTCACCTGCTGCTCATTTGGAAGAAGCCTAGCGGCCATTCCTGGGTACAGCCGCAAATGCTGGAGAAGTTTGATTTCGAAAGTATTTTTCCCGTTTATTTTATTAGTGTTTGTTACTAATCTGTTGTGAAGGTTGGTGTATTTATATGATTTTTGCCAGTGTCATTTTTGTTTGTTATCGAAAGTACTCCGGCAAGATTTGAGGTTGAAGCTCATTTAAGGAATGGGTTTCATTGACCGTTTCATATCGGTACCATGATATATTACATCACAGTTCACTTATTGTTCAAATATTGTGCATCTGGTTAGTACTTCAAGTTAACACTGACCAATGGCATCATTACCTGTGGTGATAAATGATCGAATATTAAATTACCCAAACGTATTCCCCTGTGAAGCACTTTAAAATTCAGAAGATGTACACCAACATGGTGCTGACTGTCACTTTTGTCTAGATATTGGCTTGGGACAGTAAGAGAATAGGATTTAAATTTTTAATCCAATTCCAGGGGTGCGTGTGTCTGTATTTTGACCTCATGAAGTTCTGTAAAACAGGACACTGATCGAAATGGATGTTGACGAGACATAACCATTGTCCCATAGTTTCTGTGCTGCTGTAATGTAAATATAAATTGTATTCTTTAATCCAGTGATCATAACTGGCCAGTTTTCAGTGTGATCGGCCAGTCGGTCTCATTTGTGCCGGTCAAATTTAAATTATGAAATGCATGATAAACTTATGTCTTGTGATATACAGTATATAATTAAATTTATTAATAGTTACAGTCAGTATTATATTGACTTGGCGAGTGAAGTAGTTCTCATTTGCTAGCTTACAATAGTAGTGTACTTAAGAGCAAAGTTCCCTGCGGGGAATAGTAAAGTATGACTCTATGGTATTTATCTGACAGAATCTTGATGTTACTTTAACAGTATGATTTCATGATACTGATCCTTGTTAAATACCTTGAAATATTTTTTATTAAAATAGTAGTATTTTATATTGCAAGGAAATGTTGTTAACAAACATTAAAAACGTGTATTGTTAAACTGGCATCAAGACACTTATGATATCAAACAGCTGTGTGCTATATCTTCACTTCATAGTTATCAGAATGTCTTTGTTGTTTTAACGATGGGTGAGCTGAGGTTATCGGCAATATCACTCACTTTGAAAAATAACAGTCAAAAACAGGTCTCAAGAGCTGACATGTTTACATCATCATGTATCCAGGTAGGGTAGACTACCGCACATGCTCAGTGAGTGCATGCAGCGTGCTTAATCCACAAATCAAGGCAGTGTTCTAGCTAGAAGTGCATGATTGATTTTAAAAATGAGTGACCAAACTGCACCAAGAGACAAAATACAGACACCACCCTCCTCACAGTCTACATGGTTAGATTATATTGCTAGGTGTGGCTTTGCTTCAAAAAGATTACTTTTGCTCAAAAGACAGCCGTGTTGGAAATCGGCTGTTGGTAAACATAACTATGCAACTAACTGCCAGTTCACGTGCCTGAGAGAGCTGGGTTCAAACAACTTATGAATACTTTAGATATGAACTGTTAAATTATTGTCTAACTATCATTATTGTCGTAATCCCTTATATTGTAGTCACAGGAAGTATTAGGTTATCCTCTCAGTCACTGCACATGCTTGTGTGTTTGAGATTGGGGGGGGGTGTCATTTGTTTTCATACATGTTGTAACCAATATTTAGAACATTTTCTGCTGTTTGTTTCTAGCAGCCATGCCGTCTGTGATGGAACGTTCAGGATCTGGGGTTTTGTCCCGCAGCAGAGCCAAAACGACTACCAACGGCCACAGCCAACATTCAGACGAGGACAGTAGTGAAGAAGAACAGTCGCATGGTAGATCCATCTCTTCTTACTTTTTCTTCTTTTGTTTTTAAACCACACCGTGTCAGAGCTCTGAGCGTTGGACGGCGCTGTAACCAAATCAGCTTATTGCAAATAATTTCCATTCATTCAGTTTCTTATGCTCTTGATTTCTTTAGGAAAAGTGTCCCATGTTTATGCCCATGCTGCTGTGTATTATAAGTATATAATAGGACAGTAGATGTACAGTCTGATTAATGGTCTGATTGATACCAACCATAGTCCCAAACGTTTTAAATAACAGCAAACCTGTTCTTACCCTGGTGTGATGCTTTAATTGCGGGCTTGTATAATTGCTTTTATCTAGTCTTATTTTCTCCAACTCACCTCCTGTTGCTAGGAAATCCTTCCTTACATTACTACCTCTTATTCTCTTGTGCAGACAGCATGATCCGTGTAGGCACCGACTACCAGGCGCAGATTCCAGATTACAAGTCAGGTAAGTGTGTGTCTGTCTGGGTGTGAGTGAGGTCAATACACTGTCTGCATGTGGCAAAATAATTTGTATGCACATGCAAGTTGAAATAAATTACACATGGACTAAGTAGAAACAGCTAGTGTTCTGGGGGTCAGGGTTTAAGCCTTGCCTCTTGAAAGTCAGGCTGTTCTCGCTGTTTTTCAGAAATGAGCATTGCCTGTTGGCTGCTCTAAGTGTAATACTCCAAACACACCTCCAAGTCGACCACTGCCTTGTTAATAAAACTGAGCGTAAGGGTCAAGCATGTCTCCAGATCTAAAGCCTATTGAACATCTGTAGGGCATTCTCAAACGGAAGGTGGAGGTGCGCAAGGTTTCTAACATTCACCAGCTCTGTGATGTCGTCATGGAAGAGGGTTCCAGTGGCAACCTGTGAAGCTCTAGTGAACTCCATCTATTCATGTTGTAGCTGGATGTTGACCCAAAATGCACATCAAAGCTGTGCAACAACTGAACATTTGAAGACCAGAGATGAAGACTTTTAGTGAAAGACGAAAAGGAATATTGTGAATTCATACTGAATAACATGGGTCATCAGATCTCGAGTGTTATTACAGTTAAAGGTTTAACGTACCACAAACTTAACAAGTCTGTAATATAAATTGTATTGAGATTTAACTCTTGACAGAATTTATGTAGATTATGTGGTGGGATGGTAGTAAGAGCCATTTGTATGGGTTTCTATGCCCTGTGATGGCCTGCCGTCCTGTCTAGGGTTGATCTTGCATTGCACCCTGTGTTGGACATGTGCCTTGCACCTTGTGTTGTTTTTAGTGGGTTAAAAATGGTATGATTTGTATTGAAAACAATACAAAATGGAAGTGTTCTCACTGACCTTGGCCTTGATTATATAGCTTTATTTTAATAAAACATGAAACAAGCCTACCATGCATTGGATAACATTTTTAAAATTAGAAATGGTGTCTATTAAAGTGTTGTGTGATTGATATGTATCCTTCACTGATAGAGCTTGAACCTGACTACATTGAAAAAGACCAGAGAAGTATGCTTGTGTGGTCTCCCAACAGCCAAGTGTCTGATGCCATGTGTAAGTATAGTTTCAGTCTTTCTGACAGTATTTCCCACTATTTAATGACTGGTATATTATATTGTGTTGCTGTAGTTTTCAATTCAGAGCCACTACAATCCTACTAACCAAAGGTTATGGTTTAAAAACACATCTGTGAAGACAATAAAATATTCCTCTTGCAATATACAGTACGAACAAAAGTATTGGGACACACCCCTTAATCACTGAACTGGGGTGTTTTCATTCAGTCCCATTGCCACAGCTGTATAAAATTAAGCGCCTACCTGTGGCTTGAAGTAATTGAAGGGTGGGGCAGCGAAAATGGCCACCACTGTGGTGATCCAGTTTGCAATTCAGACAGTACCTTCTCACCAGGCCATGCATCAAGCATGATTAGCCATGATTAGGATATTACAAATCTGTTCATTTGTTTAGAGACTTTTGTGCATTTTTTGTGTTTATATGACTTTTCAACACTTATTTGTAACATGCTGTAAAAGGCTCGTCCTATGTGCTCGTCCTATTGTAAGTAGTAGAATAGCTTGTTTCATATTACCTGTATACGCTTTCTAACCTATAACTATTTAAACTGGTTCTCATTCACTTGTTGAGTCTCTTTCACCTGGCTGTTCTTCTGTGTTGCTTTTAATAGTGTCCCCAAGACAGGGTTGTAATAGAACATTACTGTATTTTCTATAATTATTGCGAAGTACTATAAAGTAAAAATGTGATGCCATTGGATGCTGTGTAGATTTGTAGCGTTCCACTCGGGCTCTTAGTCGTATCTCTGTATTTAGACATTGTTTGCAGTGGTCGTATGATAATACGCTTTGTAATTAACTCTACGAGTTATTCAATAACTCTATTATAATAATAATAATAACTCAATAAATTTGTATAAATTTGGGATACCCAGCTAATCGTGCTTATCAAAAGTGACTGCACCTCTAATCATAAAGTGAAGTCATACTGTGTAGTAAAACCACTTCAAGTTTTAGGAGTGTGTAGTCACTCCAGTATTTGCTAAAGTTTCTGATATACCTGAAGTTTAGTTACATTATCTATGTAGGTATAGTTACTTAAGGGCGCTTAGCAAAGTTATCACAGTAGTTTACAAACATTTGTGCTTAACCTCACCTTGAAGACTTCATAAACAAAAAGTGTTCTAAAATAGCAGCCTTGTAAGGCAATGATGCGATATATAAATTGTGACGTGTACATTCTGTCTTTCCACAGTGGATGAATACATCTTGATGGCCAAGGAGAAGCATGGCTACAATATGGAACAGGTACACCAAACCCATTTCACAACTAGTAGAGAATGTATATGAACCCAGAAGCTTGAGTTAGAAATGTGCTGATGTTGTATTTCTAACTTTCCTTATGAAACTTCAATGATTTTTACTCCTCCCTGTGTCTGTGTGGGTTTACTCTGGGTACTCCGGTTTCCTCCCATAGTCCAAAGACGAGTGTGAGTGTGAGTGTGAGTGTGAGTGTGAGTGTGAGTGTGAGTGTGAGTGAGTGTGAGTGAGTGTGAGTGAGTGTGAGTGAGTGTGAGTGAGTGTGAGTGAGTGTGAGTGAGTG
>JAUZST010006989.1:0-14480 GCA_034779995.1 Parotocinclus haroldoi
GCTTAATGAAACTGTATGATTACACCCTCGTTTCCTTTCCAATTGTATAACATATCTCCAGGGAAACCATGAAATTAAATGTATTATGCAAAGTTTTTATATAATCACTTTTGGAACCATTTTCTAAAACGTTGCAGCATATAGAGTACAATTTAATTGTAGGTTAAATAAATTTTATTTTAAAAAAATTATTTATATATATATATATATATATATATATATATATGTGTTTTTATTTCCTTCTCCTTTCTTGTATTGATTCAACACAGTCCTCAAGAAATTGAAAAGTGCTGAAAAATAAAGATTTTTTTTTCCTCCCTCCTCAGTAGATTCTTAAGTAGGGACATCAGAAAAACAAGCAATAAAAACATCTGGCCTAACTGAGCTCTGTAACGTGTATTTTGAGATTAATATTCTTGAAGTATCTATTTTAGCTTTCTTTGCAGCTTTTCTCCATTGCGCTTTTCTCAGTCTCACAATTGCTTCAAAAAGTTTCTCGCTTTTGACTTTTGGACTCAATTTTAAGGGGGACTGAGGGCTATGCGTTTGTTTTCTCATATCAAAACTTTAGGACATATTTTGATGCCATAGATTTGTTTCCTGTAGTCACACGGTAAAGAAAAAAACTCAAGATGAAAAAAACATCTAGATGCATTGATAATCGTTGCCCTGAATCGGAATCGAATCGTGAGCTGCTTAGGTGTATCCCTATACAATATGATGTTGTCAAAAATAATATATATAAGACAGTATATTAACAAAAGTGAATACCATTATGGTATATTATTAATTTAGTACATTTATGCATGTTTATCTTAAAAGTGGGCGCCAAAATACAAAGCACATTATCTGTATTAGGTATCAAAAATGGTATCGAATTTTAATGTTTTTCAAAGTACCATATCAAAGTTTACATTGTCAGTATCATGACAACACTTATGTACAAAAGAAGAATGGCTAAAAATGGTAGATGAGAAAAGACCTCCAAATAAACTCGGCTGAAAATATATCATTTCCCTATGATGCTGGAAATTGCGGAATAATTTATAGATACAACACTATAAAACTACAACAAAATGAGGACTGCTGAATAATTTCAGGGAAGAAAGTTAGGGTGTTTTCTTTAATCACAGGCTTGTTGTAGGGATAGTTGCAAGTTAAATCTCAATAACCGCCTGTTTAAATGAAATTTTAACTTTCATAGAGCCTCTGATCAATGTTCGTTATTGCTTTCAAAAGATTTACTAAGTGACCACAGAAGCACTTAGCTCGATGCGTGCCGGTCAGTGCAATATGAGCACTAAACAGTGTTAAAAGGGTCTCGTTTCTGCTTTCCGTCTGAACGCCCTGCCAAAAAACAAACGCGCACGTAACATCGCAGCTAGTCACACCGCCTGTCCCACGTTTATACACAGAATGAATGTCCACTCACAGCTGTTGTGTAACCACCACTGGACAACATCCAGACCCCCAAAGTAAAAACATCCTCACCTCCCCTCCAAGCTCACTACACATTGCAAAACACTGACATTCACCACATTGTCTTTCTTTTCTCTTATAAAACCATAATTAACATTCAATAATGTAGACATCCTATAGGTTCTGCAATTACACGACTTCCCATAGATTACAACAGATAATAGATTATATTATATTAAGCACGCAGGCAAATTCTTGGCTTGGCATGGAGTTGGGGGAAGACTTCCCCCTGCATTGCAATATTATTTTTATGTTTACCGTGCACAGTATAAAATAAAATAAAGGAATCAAAAATCGTTAAATATATTCCAAATAAATACATTCTAATTTCATAGTATAAATACAACATACACCATTAATTTGTATGTTTCTTGTGAATATTTTCATTTGGTTAAAGCAACTACATAAAATTACAATTGTATACATATTTATACATGTTATTTTTAACAGATGCTCTAAAACGGAAAAAAGAAATGCAGATGGATATTTTTTTTGTTTTTTCCTCCCCATGTTTAACCCTGCTTTCCCTGGTCAGGGCTGCGCTGCAGGGGTTCTGTTGTCAGGTTGAACTACACTGGCCATTCTCTGTTGACCTCTCTCATCAATATGGCGTTTCCATCCACAGAATTGCCGCTCACTGAATGCTTTTTCCTTGGCACTCTATAAATTCCTATAGGTATACATTCCAGTAGATCAGCAGCTATGGATATAACCAAGCCAGCCTGCCTGGCACCAATGGTATGGATCAAACTTACATTTTCACCGTATTTTAAACATTGATATGAAGATTTCCCCCTAAAGGCCATGGGAAACTCAGTAACAAATCCAAAGATTTTAAATAAAAAAGTGTCTGCCTCTGTGAAAAACCTACAGCAAGGCCACAGTTGGAGCTTCCAAAAGTACCATAATGCAAAACATGCTTGGAAATCCATAGAAAAAAAAACAGATCAGTAACCACGGGATCAATTGAAAACCTCTCGAGTCAATATAAAGAGGGAAATGAGTGTTTCTCATACATGCTCCACATACTCAGGTGAATAACTTTTTCGACCAAGTCATACCAGGGGTGCCAATGATTCTAGAGCTGAGTACATCTGGGAGGCATGTCAAGCACAGAAGGCTCATTTACGCCAGCACATTAGGCTCTTATAGGGCACTGGGAGATTAGAAATATCTCACATATCCCCATAACAACTTCATCCACAATGTGAGAGATTACTTCAGGCAATACTGCTCAACACTGCTATATTTAAGCAGAAGCTTATGCTATAGGAAACCAGTGTAATTACGATTCAAACTACTACGAATCGATTACCAGTCAATTATCAATATATCTTTATTCCATTTTTCCATCCGAATATTTTATATTTCCCACAGTGATTCCATGACCGTGGTTTTGGTTTGATTATAGATTACGGGAATCGCTGTGTCATTAATGACTGAATTACACAATTAAGATTACCCAGTCTCAGACAAAATCTTGCAAAAGTTAAAAAGTCTTGGACTTATCTTTAGCTGTAAGAGGTTGTCAGATTTCAATATACTAAAAGTTTTTTTCAGAGTCTTATCAACATTTCTAACATTTGTTCGCATGGAATAGATTGGATGTATCACAGTTCCAAATTGTACCACAGAGCATTAAAGCCTTGGTTCTCAGAGGGACAAATCCTTGTCAATAAAAACAGAGTTTGTAATTTGCTTAGCTCTGAGTGTTTGTGCCATGTTTGTATGTGCAAACCACAGACTGTCCAGTTGGTGTTGCAGCTCCGCACTTCAAAGTGCCACCTTTTTGCATTTTCTTGTTAACACCGTTACACTGTTATTTAAGAATCTATTTCGCCCATGTCTGCATCATGATACATCCACAAATCTATGCCTCTTATCCAATATAATTTTGTACAAATGACGTAGATGATAGACATTGGTATGAATGTGAGCTTGTGGTGTCCATATGATTACATTTGTACAAGATATTTACTTGAGCATGAAAATAGCTGCAGATTTTAACCCAAAGTATGAATATGCTTTACATTTACAGCATTTCTGAGATGTCTTTATCTAAACTGACAGCTGAGTAGTTAAAGCCAATGCTCATGATCCTGAGTAGTGGATTGTTGGAACAGGTCACATATAGTTCTCCTTAGAAAGAGGAGTAGTTTTCTGTCATTTTCATCAAAGGTACACTATGAGAGACAAAATAAAACAAATCTAGGAAATCACATTGTAGGACTTTTAAAGAACTAATTTGTAAATTATGGTGGAAAATAAATATTTGGTCAATAACAAAAGTATAACAATACTTTGTAACACAACCTTTGTTGGCAATGGCAGAGGTCCTCTAAGTCTTCACCAGGTTTGCAGACATTGTAGCTGGTATCTTGGCCCATTGCTCTATGCAGATCTCCTCTAAAGCTGTGTTGTTTTGGGGCTATCGCTCGACAACACGGACTTTCAACACCCTCCACAACTTTTCTACGGGGTTGAGGTCTGGAGACTGGCTAGGCCACTTCAGGACCGTGAAATGCTTCTTACAGAGTCACTCCTTCGTTGCCTGAGCGGTGTCTTTGGGATCATTGTCATGATGGAAGACCCAGCCACATTCCATCTTTAATGCTCTCACTGATGGAAGGAGGTTTTGGCATAAAACCTCACTATGCATGGCCCCGTTCATTCTTCCCTTAACACGGATCAGTCATCTTCTGTCCTGCCATTTGCAGAAAAAACAGCCTAAAAACATGATGTTTCCACCCCTATGCTTCACAGAAGGTATGGTATTATTGGGATGCAACTCAGCATTCTTTTTCCTCCAAACACGACAGATTTTTACCAAAAAGTTCTATTTTGGTTTTATTTAACCACATGATATTCAGCTAATCCTCTTCTGGAACATCCATATGCTCTTTGGCAAACTTCAGACCAGCCTGGACATGTACTGGCTTAAGCAGGGACACACCTGGCACTGCAGGATTTGAGTCCATCTCGGCATAGTGTGTCACTAATGGTAGCCTTTGTTACTTTGTCCCAGCTCTCTACAGGTCATTCATCAGGTCCCTCCGTGTTGTTGTGAGATTTTTGCTTACCGTTCTCATGATCATTTTTTATCCCACAGGATGAGATCTTGCATGGTGCCCCAAATCGAGGTAGATTATCAGTGGTCTTGTATGTTTTACAATTGCTCCCACAGTTGATTTATTTACACCAACCTGCTTGCCTATTGTAGATTCACTCTCCCTAAGACAGGTCTACAATTTTCTTCCTGGTGTCCTTCGGCAGCTCTTTGGTCTTGGCCATGGTTGAGTTTGGGGTCTGTGGGCAGGTGTCTTTTATACAGATAACGAGGTCAAACAGTCGAGGAGAGAAGAGCTTCTTAAAGAAGAAGTTACTGATTTGTGAGAGCCAGAAATCTCGCTTGTTTGTGGGTGATCAAATACTTATTTTCCAACATTATTTTAAAATTCTTTGAAAATCCTACAATGTGATTGCCTGAATTTTTTTCTCATTTTGTCTCTCGTAGTTGAAGTGTACCTATGATGAAAATTACAGACCTCTCTCATCTTTCTAAGTAGGAGAACTTGCACAATCAGAGGCTGACTAAATACTCTTTTGCCTCACTGTAAGTGTTTTAAACATGTTTAAGGTAGGCAAGGTAGTGTGGGCAGTGTAGGCAGAACTGCTCAATTTGCGATACTCAGCTTACAATGGGTCTGTCAGACAGTATCCCCGTTGTAACTCGGAGCACCTGTATTTGAACTTCTTATGCCTTTTATATGTAAATACAAAGTAAAGTAAAGTACAAAGTTACTCCACATAAATCACCTGTGAACAACATAGGGTCTGGGATTTTACGTACAAGGTCCTAGTTCATACTTGAGAGCAACGAGAGACTGAAATAACTCAAGGTTTATCTCTTGTGGGTGTGGTGAGCCACTGTAGTTAGCACTTCTGTGTGTTATGTACAGCTTTACGATGGAATGCTGGTTGTCCAAGCCTTTACAAGCTACTTTGAAATGATTGCATATAGTTAGGTTACATATAGTTAGGTCTGGCATGAGAGGTACACTAGTACTAATGCGTGGCACTGTTCCATGATATGTGCTTTTAAGCGTATTGGAATTCTCATTATTGACAATTCCATAATTTATTTTCAGCCATAAAGAATGTACAAAAGGAATGGTCTTAACAAGAGTTCAACAATACACAAACCACATGAAACAAAGCTCTGAACATCTGTAGGTAGGACATACCATAGTACACCAGGCACAAATCATTGTTGTCCCATTTACTATTTTGTATCGTCCTATCGAAAATCGACATACAGTATGTATGTCGGTACAGCTGCAGTGTTTACACTGATTGCCCTTCCCCCTAGCTCAGAACTCAGATGGTACGACCCCCTATTGGCGACCACCTGAAAACCTTCTCTCCAAAAACAACACTCACAGCACCCTGTTTATCACACCGCGGAACCGAGATTATCTCTGTATGCAACACAGTTACATATTTGGGATAAGAGAGCGAGGGCAAGAGAGAAAAATCTGACTCGGTCCATGTAAGGTATTCAGCATGTCTCTCTCTCTCTCTCTCCACTCTGCAATAACGCAGCTTTCAATAAACCGACCCATCCAACTTCGGGGTGCGGGGGGCTCCGTTTGGATCTTTCTCAAAAACTTACATTAAAACTTTTAGCTTCAGTACGAACAACCGTTTCCCCAATCAGCACTTGGTACCTTTCTGCGCCCGGGAGCTCCTGGTCGAGGAGAGCAGGACGACGACGATGAGGGTGAAACTCGCAACTCCTCCGGCCCCCCTCCCGACCATTAGCGGTGCTTCCATCCCAGATCACACTGCACGCGCATAATGGCCTTTAAGCCGCGCGGCTCATTAGCAGAGACAGTAAATGGCTTGCTGCTGATATCAGAGTTACCGTAACCGTGTCCGCCTCTGCTCGCTCCCTGCGCCTCTCGCTCGCCTCTTCAGGTCGGACACACACACACATACATACACACTATACTCACACACATACACACATCCTCCTGATCGGCTCTCCACTTCCTCCGCTTCCGCTCATCCCAACACGGCACAACACAGCGCCCGCTTGTGGTCGACAGCGTTCGCCGCATGCATGCTCACTCACCACTAACCATCACTAACCCTATATATTAACTTATTGATTCTGTGTGAGTCCTCAATAATTTAGTTCTTTTCTAGCTGTGCTGTTACAACTACTGATTTTCGAATGTGATGCTACACTTGGCACATATATGTTCTGATTATAGTGTTCTTAACATCAATCACTACATACTCCTGTCTGTTACATTAATTAATTCACTTTCTTAATCGCTTAATCCTGGACAGGGTCACAAGAGAGCTGGGGCCTAGCATGGGCACACATTCTGTCACTCCGGTGTCCTCCCACACTCCACAAACATGCGTGTTAGGTTAATTGGTGTCTCTAAAGTGGCCCTTAGTGTGTGACTGTGTGCCCTACAATGAATTGTCACTCCGTCTAGGTTGTTCCTGCCCTTGCGCCCAGGGTTGCTGGGTGACCCCATGTGGATTAAGCAGAAGATAATGGATAATGGATTTTTGGTCTGATCAGGTGAAACAAACAGTGACTTGATCCACCAATCACAGCATGGTACCAACAATTATTCGGAAAAAAAAAAATATATCCCCCTATCTCCTCATCTCATGGTGCTACCCACCATGCCGCCCTTGTTTTATTATATGCTGTGGCTGATCTCGCCAATTTGGTTATTTTCTTCCATTTTGTTTCATTCTATACCAACCTATTGACTAAATCTATTAAAAGTTCCCTCTCTGATCTGCTCTGTTCTCCTCCATTCTGCTCTGTTTGGATAGCTAGGGAACTGGCACCACAGTGCACAAGGCAGGAGCCAGTCGTAGACAGAGTAACAGTCCGTACAAACATAAACATACATTGACTCACACTAGGACACTTATGAGACCTTGAGATGTGTTTGAAACGTGGAAGGAACTTAGAGTGTCTGCATGAAACCCATGCACACAGAAAACACACACACAGACAGTCTGGCCAGGGAATCAAACCAGGGATATCCGAATCTATCATTTTACACCACTGACAGCTGGACCAGTGTGCCAGCCACTGTACTGTGATGTTCTGTTTTGGCTTTATTTTGTGCTTGGTTGCCATGTTTATCTGTTACTGTTATTTTCAAGGTCAGCAGAGTGAGACAGTCCTTAACGCAGTTACTTCTCAGCTGTGGAAATCTCCAGATTCACTTTATTTCGTCATGTTATACAAACAAGGAATTTCTCTTTGTGAGCACACGGGTATGACGTACTAAGCAGAGGAGACACTACACAGCTTTTTTTAAAGTAAAAAAGTAGAAATAAATACAATAATATAACAAGGAATAATCAAGCATATGCATATATGAAAGTGTCCTGGTGATTCTTGGCCTGGACTAGACCTCTGTATAGTTTGCATATTCTCCCTCTGTCTGCTTGTTTCCTCCAGGAACTGCAGTTTCCTCCCGCATTCAGAAAATCCAGAGACATTCATTAGGTTATCTGGCATCTCTAAAATGTGCCAGAGAAAGGAAGTTAGGAAATTCTGCTATTGACTGTGAACAACCTGAGCCGGATATACCAGGTTTGGGAAAGTAAGTCTTCTATCTAATGGTGTACACTCTATTCTATTATGATTTATTCTGTTCTGTTTCATTCTGTTGTTTTATTCAATTCATTGACATTATAGTGTTATTATATATTATCTGATATTATCTTGCTGCAAAATACTGTGCATATTATGGTAAAATCCTAAAGATTGAAAACTATTTCTAACAATCAATATATGAGTCATTTGTTCTCAGGCATGCCAGGTAATTAATATAGTATAACCCTCCCATACATTCCTTGGTGAATAGATTATTACAATCTGGTGGAAGATTCAGGATCTGCCCATGTAGGCTGAATCACTTTTAAAAATTAATTTAGGCCAACCTCAGTTGCACTATTAAATAAGGGAGAGTAGTTTTATGGTTTGTGGGCTCGCAGTGAAAATGATGATGTATCATTATTGACCAGTCAGGCTCAGGGGATACTGTTAGCATCATTTCAATTCTGTATTTTCTTACACAGTGTGAATGATGCTATGTGGTTATACTTAAAATACGTACGCATACGATGTAGTAATTAGGATGTACTCTCTTTTTCCCTCTCTCTCCCCCTCTATCACGCTCACTCTCTAGCTGCCTCTCTCCCTTTCTTTCTCTCTTGCTCTCTCTCTCTCTCTCTCTCTCTCTCTCTCTCTCTCTCTCTCTCTCTCTCTTGTTCTCTCTCTCTTTCTCTCACTCCCTCTCTATATAGTTTATTTTATGTTTGGTGCAGTGTTAGTAACTTATATGCAGAGTCAAAGATATAACCTCTCACAATTATGGGTTTTGGTGTTATTTTGTCCAGTTCTACTTGTAAACATGTCGTAAGGTGAGCAACAGTACTGTGTTGTCTTCATTGCAATCTTTTATTTGAAAAATTAGCACAGGTCATGACTGCAGACTGGCTGTACCTAATGTAATGTGTGCAGCATGCGGTTTTGCATAGTCTCATTGAAAAACACATGAATGTCTCAATGTACTTTTGTACATTTATACAGAGAGCCCTCACTCTACCATACCATGACAATCCCTGGCAAATGAATTTGTTGTGGTCTGGATGGTCCTTTTCATCCGGAAAGGCCTGAAATGCTGATTCTTCTGACCACGATACATGTTTGCACTGTGTGATGGTCCATCCCAGATGTCTCAGAGCCTAGAGAAGTCAATTTCACTTCTGTATGTGGTTAACCTGAGGCTTCTTTCTTGTTTTTAGTGGCAATTTTGAATGTAACTTTGCCAAAGTAGTCCCATGTGATTCTATCAGCTAATGTCGAATGACACTTGATACAGTGCCATCTGAGGGTTCAGAGATCGGGCTTAAAAGCAGGGTCATGTTTACCCTACTTGCATTGCTCACAGAAATTAAGGGATTTTTCAAAATCAATATGAAGTGATTGAAAAAAAAACATTTTCTTTTATTTAATCAAACAAGAGCATCAGAAAAGCAAATGAAAAGCCAAAGAAATATGTTTTATTATGCAAATAAGATGCAAACTCAATTATTGTGATTGAGTAGCGAGTGACATATTAAAGGGGTGAACAGAAGCATGTGAAACTGGATGAGAGTGCCACACATTGACAGTTTAGTACAGTGTATGGTGAAATATTCCCTAATCTTTGTGAGCAGTGTATTTTAAGTGTTTATGTTAACATGATATTGTCCAGAGAAATCAGACTTCAGTTCTATGGCATCCTGTTACCCTAAATGTACCAGTAATTGTCATCTCAGCTTCAGAGCTCACTCTAATAACACAGGAGGTCCCTGGTTGCACCAAACCTCTTTCTTAGTGGAAGAAATGGACTTTAGCCAGATGGGAATTTTCCATATGCTGAATGCTTAGAGGACAAAATATCAGCCTGATATTTAAAAGAAGACAACATTCACAAGCATAGTGAACATTTTTCTTTCAGTCATCCCTGCTATCTCAGCCAATTACATTTTCTTCTTTTGAGAAACTCTCTGTATATCTGTTTGTCTGTATGACTGCCTGGCCTTGGCATGCTTCAGTAATGATTCAGAGTTCTTCAGCCACAAGTAATATGTTATAAATGCTGTGTGTGCACAAACCACAAAGTGTGCCAAAAGTATTTGTTCACCTGCCTTGACTCTCTTAAGAACTTAAGTGACATATCATTCCTAATCCATAGCGTTCAATATGACGTTGGTCCACAGCTTGCACTGCGAGCCCGTTTTCATTTTTTTGCCCAGGTTTATTATTTTACCCCGATCCCTTTGTGTTCTGTTTCCGTTTCTCCTTCAGGTTTCGAATGACATTTATTTTTCATTTACCGCGGCGATCTATTGGTTGGTTTCTTTTGTCACGCACCTGTTTTTTATTTCAGCGAATTACTTTTTGATTATTTAAGTCCGGCGATCACATTAGTGTTATGTTGTGTTTCGTCCATGGATCCCCGGCTCTCGAAAGCCGCCCTTAGCATTTCTCCCCATTTTTGTCCTTTTACTTTCTTTTCATTCAGGCTGTTTTTAGTTTCGGTTTCTTTCAAAATTTGGGCCCATTTGCGGTACCCTGACTCCCTAGCCGTTTTGGTGGACCCCGGCACCTATGTTGTAAGGCGGACACTCGGCACGGAGCCGTTATGGCTGTACCACAGCCCCTTTGTGGCCTCGTGGACCCTTGACGCCCCAGCCCATCCGCGGACCCCTGGCACCTTGCCGCCCTGTGGACTCTTGGCTCTTCAGCTGTCCAGCAGATATCCAACATCCAGGCTGTTCATGGACCTCTGAACCTTTGGCAGTCTGTGGGTTCTTTGGCCCCCACCGCTGGACTCTGGACTCTTGGCTAGGTAGCAGGTACTGGACTTGCGCGTGGGACTTTGTCTGTCTGTGGAGACTGCATTCTGGGCTCCGACCTTTAAAACCCAGTAGGGATCCTGGGGATTTGGTGAAACCAGGAATGGTCTTGCAAGATCTCCAGGATGCCCTACCGTAACAAGAACAGCTTAAACTCTTCTTGGAAGGCTGTCCCCAAGGTTTAGATGTGTGTTTATGGGAATTTTGACCAATCTTCCAGATGCGCATTTATGAGGTCACATACTGATGTTGGACGAGAAGGCCTGGCTCTCAGTCTCCACTCTAATTCATTCCAAAAGTGTTCTATCAGGTTCAGGTCAGTCAAGTTCATTTACACCAGACTCTACCATCCATGTCTTTATGGACCTTGCTTTGTGCACTGGTGCACAGTCATATAGGAAACGGAAGGGGCCAGTTCCTAACTGTACCCACAACGTTTGGAGCATGAAATTGTCCAAAATGTCTTGGTATGCTGAAGCATTCAGAGTTGCTTTTACTGGAACTAAGGGGCCAAGCCCAGCTCCTGAAAAATAACCCCACACCATAATCCCCTCTCCATCAAACTTTACACTAGGCACAATGCAGTCAGACAAGTACCGTTCTCCTGGCAACCGCCAAACCCAGACTCATTCATCAGATTGCCATATGGAGAAACTGAATTCATCACTCCAGAGAATGCTCCTCCACTGCTCTAGAGTCCAGTAGTGGCATGCTTTACACTGCTGCATCTGATGCTTTGCATTGCACTTGCTAATGTATGGCTTGGATGCAGATGCTCGACCATAGAAACCCATTCCATTATGCTCTCTGCGCACTGTTCTTGAGCTAATCTGAAGGCCACATGAAGTTTGGAGGTCTGTAGTGATTGACTGTTGGTGACCTTTTCGCACTATGCGCTTCAGCATCCGCTGACCATAAGTTTACGTGACCTACCACTTCGTGGCTGAGTTGCTGTCATTCCCAACACTTCAATGTTCTTATAATACAGCTTCCAGATGACTGTGGAATACTTAGGAGCAATGAAATTTCACAGTATCTCAGGAAAGTGAGTATATCCCTCACATTCTTGTTACTACCTTATTATTTTTTTTCAGCAATACTGACGATGTGACACTTTGATACAATGTAAAGGAATCCTCAAAATAATTCAACACAAACACTAATGTCCAAATCGCTGGCAACAAAAGTGAGTATACCCGAAATTGTGCCTACATTTTCAATATTTTGTGTGGTCACTATTATCTTCCAGCACTACCTTAACTCTCTTGGGCATGGAGTTCACAAGAGCCTCACAGGTTGCCACTGGAATCCTCTTTCATTCCTCAATAATGACGTCACAGAGCTGGTAGATGTTAGAGATCTTGTGCTCCTCCACCTTCTGTTTGAGAATGCTTCACATATGCTCAATAGGGTTTAGGTCTGGAGACATGCTTGACCTTTAACCTCTGTTTCCCTAGCAAGTCATCTTGCAGGTGTGTTTGGGGTCGTTGTGATGTTGGAATATGTGTAATGACCCATGAATGAATTATTCAATGAACTTTAGCTCCCCACAGCCAGTAACATGCTTGACTGTCAGCAATACACACTTGTTTTTGTACTCCTCACCTTGTTGCCGCCTTACACCATCTGAACCCAATACGTTTATATTGGTCTCATCAGACCACAGGACATGGTTCCAGTAACTGAGTAATCCTTTCTCAGGCATGTTTTTTCTCAAACTGTTTGTGGGCTTTCTTTAGAAGAGACATCCCTCTGGGACGACAGCCATGTAGATGAATTTTATACAGTGAGAACTGACAGACTGACCCCCCTTTAATCTCTGCGGCAATGCTGGCAGCAAAACATGTCCATTTTCAAAAGCCAACCTCTGGATATGACACTAACGTCTTCGGTTGATCATGGTACGGCCTGTTATGAGTGAAACCTGTTGTGTTAAACCGCTGTATGGTCTTGATCACCGTGCTACAGCTCACTATCAGAGTGTTGGGAAACTTCTTAACCTAGACCATCTTTACGTAGAGTAATAATTATTTTTTTTGTAGATCCTCAGAGAGATCTTTTCCATGATTATCTTGCCATGTGGAACATTGATCAGTATAAGTGAGTTTGAGAGCAATAACACCAAATTTAACAAACCTGCTCCCTACTCACATCTGAGACATTGTAACACTAACGAGTCACGTGATACCATGGAGGAAAAATGGCTAATTGCACAGTTTGGCCATTTTCACTTAGGGGTGTACTCACTTTTGACACAAGCTGACTACTGACTACTTTTCATAATTTCAAAATGTCATATCTTCAAGTGTCCCAGGAAAAGGTCTAATCAAATAAATGAGAGGAGTGTACACCGTGTAAATACAGTAAATAGAATATAGAATATATATTTGTGTATGTTTTATGTATCTGTGTTTATGTATTTATATTGTACTGTATGTCTATTCTCTGTGCGTGCGTGCTTGCGTGCGTGTGTGTGTGTGTGTGCGTGTGTGTGTGTGTGCGTGAGTGCGTGCGTGCGTGCGTGTGTGTGTGTGTGTGCGTGAGTGCGTGCGTGCGTGTATGCGTATTACATGCAGTCTGTAATGCCCTCTTGTGGCTCTTTCACGTAATGCATTCATCTTAATTTGGAAAGAAATTGGGCCTGCAATCAGCAAAAAACACTCCAACAAACACTCCAATCCATATTGTACTATTGCTATAAACAACCGTTTTAATACATGTACAGTTCAAAGACTGTTATATTGAATTTATTTAATTTACATTTTACAGTTTGTGAAAGAAGAAAATCTGTCTGATTCATGTCAACTCGTGACAACAATACATTTTACCAGCTGTAGAGCTTCTGTGGCAACTTAGGGATGTCAGTTGTAGAAATACAAGATATAGAGGTCATATCAATGGCTGATCATTTAGCCCTTTCGAGAGTTTCATTAAGTTTAGGGTATTTGTAGAACTATATTAAGGACATTCTGGAAGTCCCTGTACATCAATTGTGGCTCCATGGCTGCAAATTATATTCACTATCCTAGATATAGTTTTTTTTGGAAGCCAGCAAGCAGTGGCCATGAAATGATATATGATATAATATGATATGATAATTTAACTCATAAAGTCTTTTAAATAGCTCATAGGTTAACTCTTTAGTGGGTAACCAGCTAGTTTATATAACATAAGCACGGCTTAACAAAAGGCAATTCATCAGGTCTATTACAATAATTTAATCCACTTTAGTGGATTATATATATTATATAATATATTAAAATATTATATTATATATATTGATAATTCAACTCATTAAGTCTTTTAAATAGCTCATAGGTTAACTCTTTAGTGGCTAACCTTTTATATATATATATATATATAACTGTACACTTGTAATATACATATTTATATTGTAATATATTGTAATATACATATTTATATTTATATATATGCTAAGCACTTCTGGATGGATGCATTTCGTTGCTTTGTACTTGCGACATGTGCAATGACAATAAAGTTGAATTCTATTCTATTCTATTCTATATATATATATATATATATATATA
>JAUZST010006990.1:0-14479 GCA_034779995.1 Parotocinclus haroldoi
TGTTTCTGATATATATATATATATATATATATATATATATATATATATATATATATATATTTGTAAAATAGCAGCTGCCAGCAAAAAGTAGGTTTGTACCCATTAGTAGGCAAAAAATTATATGAATATATAACTGGAAACAGGAAGGAATTCTTGCAAATAACAGAGTAAGAGTATACAATCAGATTTTCATTTAAGACCAAGCAATGGTCTAAATGTTCTAAATCCTCTTTACTTCTAGACATTTCCTCTGGTGAGGGTCACAGTGGCAGCCTGTTTTGAATGTATGCCAAAGTCTGTATTCCCAGCTCCAGATTTTACCAGCTATGCACAAGTAACCGGTGAAATATCAGTCAAAATGTTAAAACTACGTTTTAAAAGCCAATGTTTAGGCACCACATTAACATCTACACATGTCCCAAGTTCCCATGGTTTCCCAGCAGAACATTATACTCCATCCTCCTACCACTGTGTATCTTAATGCATCACTTTTCTAGGCAAATGGTGAACATGAACCCGACCAACCTTGTGATGTGTAATAAAATGGGACTTAAAACGTGACCTTCTATTGCTCCAGTGTCCAGTCCATACCAATGCATACCATTGTAGGCAATTTTGATGTAGCATTGTGATCACTCTGAGTAATCTGCAATTGGCAGCCCCATACTCACCAGAGAGCTCTGTATGGTGCTAGATTTTTAGTAAATGTTGTCCTTGTAATAAATAATCGCATTAATTTAGCTCGAAGATTGCTCTGTTTTCATTAAACACGTTGATAAAATAATAACCAATAGCTTCAGGAAGATTTTCAGAATGAGAACATGTTGTCACATTTTCCTCCCATAACCAACATTTACATTTAGTAATTTAGCAGATGCTCTTTTCCACAATGACATAGAAACTAATACAATCTTACAATATAAGCAATAATGGGTTATGGCCTTGCTCATGGATCCAACGATGCCAGCTTGGCAGAGGTAGAACCCTGAACCTTCTGGTTCACAGTCAGGTACTTTAGCACTATTCAGGCACCACCATTCTTCCATTAAACATCCTTGTCACTTGTATCACAATAGCTCTTCTGTGTCTTCAGACCATATCAAATATTTAATTGCTGTCACATATAGATGAGAGATTGGCCTCAACACCATGTTGCCAGTTCATTGTTTCTCCCTCCTTGGACCACTGCCCATAGGCATTCACCAATGCTGACCAGGAGCACCCCACAAGCCTTTGTGTCAGGAAATGCTCCTACCCCATCATACTACGACAACCAACCGTTCACTTATGGTCTAATATATCTCAAAACTTAATATGTCCTATTAAAACAAGACAATCATATTTATCTGTCATCTGTTTTGAGCATGGTTTTAAAGATTCACCTGATCAGTACATAATATTCCCAGTGAGTCATGGGTTTCTCCTGTGTCATAGTTTTCTGTTGACTGGGACATAACTGAAACAGCTCCAATGGAACAAACTGACATCCTTAGGAGAAGTCCAAACCATGTCAACCGGCTACAACACTGCCCTGCCTAAATTAGGGAATCCCAACCCTGGAGTGGGGACTTGAGTTAGTTTTCACAGACAGATTAAGCCCCGAGTGGCAATGTATAAGGTAAAGAACATTCAGTGAATTGTCAATCAGAAGGTAAGAGTGTGTTGGATAGTTCAGATGGACTATACAAACAGTTGCGAGGAAAATGAATATGGCTAAAGCAAAAACTTACAACAGCCTATTTGAAATGTTTGCTGCATTAGTATGGGAACGGTAAAATGGGAAAATGTATCCTTCCTTTTCCAGCAACTGCATTACCACTGCAATTAGTGGGTTTTTCCATTATCCATTTTATGTAATATAATATCATGCTAAACCAAAATAAAAGCTTTACATTTTTAATTGTACCTTCTTATTTTCTTCTTGTTTTCCATTCTCGCATCTTAGGTTATCCCCCTGAGGATACAACCAGAGGATGCAAGGACAGAAGATTCAGTACAAAACATGTTTAACAAATGCATCATGTTACTGGTGATTTTATTTAATGATGACTAGCACATCTGTAGAAATTTGCCTTTGCCTTTTCGAGGTCAGTCAAGGTCAATATATATTTATTATTTTACGTACACTCATCTAATTTGCAGCTGCACTAAAGCTGTGCATGTGGCATTGCATTGTTAATGCAATGTGGAAATAGGTAAGTCTTAGTGCTACTCAATGTTTTATATGCTGTGAGCATTCTGAGACCACTAAGCTAAATCTCTATTCTTCTGAGGTAAATTAAACAATGCAAGTTTTTTTTTCTCTGGAAAAGGGGGCATCATGGCACCACTTTAAGTGAATTTACATGCACTTAATAATCCAATAACTGCAGAAGTTCAGATAATAATCAATGAGTATACATGGGAGCCAGAGTGTCAGTCATAATAGGGAGCCTTAGTGAGCTTCAGAGCCATAGATTCTCTAAGATAGTTATTCATGAAGAGGATAACAATATACGCCTCTGCCAGTCAGAGGTTACTTAAACTAATTTTGTAGAGGTGGTTAGAGTAACACTACTTGCTAAATGCTCTAGTAAATCTCTAAATAAACTTCAAATAGTGCAGAATGCAGCAGCTCAAGTGCTAACTAGAAAGTTTAATTATTTCAGTCTTGTTTTGTCGTCTCTACACTAGATTAAATACAAAATTAAATATAAAATACTACTTGTAACATATAAAGCTCCACACAGTCTGGCAACACATTATCTGAACGAACTCTTAGTCTTACAATCCAGCTCATCTACTTCATTCACAAGGTGCATGACTTCTTTCAGTTCCTAGAATAACAAAGGCATAGCAGGGAGAAAAGCTTTCTCATGCTTAGCCCCTTGAAATAATCTCTCCACTTTAGTTTGAGATTCAGAACTCTCCAAAATTGTTAAGTCTAGGCTAAAAACACATATTTACACAAGCTTTTGGTGAGATTTAGACTGTGATGTATGGCTCGGGTTCTTCTCTGGTTCTAGTCCTATAGCTATGCTGCTATAGGTAATTTTACCTCATGCTGCACATTGCATCAGGGATTCTTAATAGACTCTGTGCTTATAAACAATAAGTAACTAAATTTTACCTTTTCTCTTCAGTACCAGCTCCAGCACCACACACTCAGATGTTTCTCCACCTCAGCATCACTGGTTTTCATCAACAGAAACCAGTCCTAAAATACCAGGGCCACACCAGAGTGCAGTAACTCCCACTATCATTCAGTTGTTAGGAGACAATGTGCCTCCAAGGACTTTCCAAGGACTATTTCAGTTAACACCCAAGGTGGATGGGTCCCGTTTTGAGTCTTGGTACTCCCAAGTTTTCTTGCTTCTACATTCAGGGAGTTTTTCTGTTCCATTGTTGCCTTGCTCAAATTGAAATTGGCCTTTCAAGATAATATTATATTGTAAAGCTGCTTTGAGAAAATGCACCATTGTAAAAAGTGCTAAAGTGCTATAGAAATAAATTTGACTTTGACATGCACTTAGTCTACGTCTACGTAGTCTAGACTGTTTCAGATATGGAAAGACTTAACTAATTTTGAGGTGCTGAATATGAAAATTATGTTTACACTTTGAAATTAGTTCAAATTTTCATGATACAGTGGTGCACAGATATTTCTCAACTCTAGGCAAAGGTAGCATAATCAGTATTGCATTATCTATGAATGACCAATAAAAACTAGATAAAGCAATTCTAATAAAACTTCCATCACACAACTCTACATAAATCTTACATTCCAGTCAGCATTTTTACTGTATCAGTTTATATAATGTTCACTAAGTCAGTAATGCCTCAGATTTGCATTAATAAAGCAGGTAATTTTTAATTATATATGTGGTAAAGTGACTTTTGAATCACAGAAGTGACGTGCATAAACTATGACCAACATCAGTGGTGGCTCTGTGGTTACTTAAAGTTGCTTGCCTTCGTGCTTGTATTGCAGTCGAGCAAGAGACTGGCCACTCAGACATTCCCTGCAGCCGGGAACAAAAACAAAGACATGCACTGTGTTCATTGATTAGACCGAATTGCCACAGCCTGGATGTACATATATTACAAGTGTAACCTTAAAATAAATATACCAACCAAGCAATCACACAAACACACTGTTATCTCTGGTCTGTATCTCGAGTCAAAGTCAAAGTTAACTCTACTGTCAATCAAACCATGAAATTAGTGCAAGTACATTGCTTTAAAAAATTAGGGGATATTTCAAAATAAAGGATCCCACAAGAAGTGCGGCACAATCTGATTGTGTTCATGCGTCAATCTCTGCCAGTGTGTTTTGGTAGACTTGGGTGACCATACACCCTACTAAGCAGTCAATGTGTGGTACTCTCATGTCTCCGGTCAGACATGCTGCTGTTCACCCCCATGAAAATGTCACTTGCTACTCAGGATAACTGACAGGCTTTAAACAACACTTAATAAGTGGGAACTGTTCCAAACAGGTGTTTTTTGTGGGTTCCACGTGTCGCAGGCATCAAATTCAAAATGAGTATGTGCAAAAAGAAAAGAAAATGAAGTTGATCTGGTTGAACATTAAATATATTGTCTTTGTAGGGTATTCAATTGAATACGGGTTGAAAGGTTTCTGCAAATTATCATATTATATCAGTTTTTAATTATGTTTTACATACATAAATACATGTAAGTACATGAAAAACACAATGCACAGTTCTAGTATTTGTTTGTATTATTGTATGATTTAGCACCCAGTCTAGTTTAATATGCAATATCCCACAGTTTATTAGCACTGTCTGTTTGTGCTACACATGGTTAATTCCTACGGGAACCTTGTCTTGTATTGGTAGCAACTTAGCTGTTCAATGTATTGTTAGTGATTTCTTCTATTTTGTCTTATTACCACCTGCATTTTTGTATGCATTAGGTTTGTGTTTATTTGTGTTAGCTTAGTCTGTTCATGTTTGCAGTGTCTGTTCTGTGTCTGTTAGCATTAGCCTATTGATTGTGCCTATATTAGCATTGTCTGCTCATTTAGCATTGTTAGCACTGTGTGTTTGCTTGCCCTGTTTTGCATTCTGCTCATTTTAAATAAAGCTTTCCCACTTGCGTGTACATCTACCTCTCCATCAAGAATTACAACTGTACCACACACCCACTATAATCCTATGGCACTCCATTGCATGCACTATGGCACCAAACTGAGCTATGAGGTTTTAGAAAGTACTTTACAGCTACACTTCATCTAAATATTCACCATTCATTTATTTTCTCATCCGCTTAATCCTGATCAGGGTCATGGCAGAGCTGGTGCCTACCTGGCCGCACAGGATGGAAGGCAAAAGCAACCCAAGATATGGAACCAATCCATCATAGGGTGCAAACACGCTAAGCACACTTCACAATTAACAACAGCCTAACACGTCTTCAGAATGTGGAGTAAAGAACCTGGAGTAAATTTACATAACCACGGGGAGGACATGAAACTCAGGGGCAGAGGTTGGGACTGAACCATGGATGTTCGAGCTATGAGCCGATCACATTAACCACTGTGCCACCATTCTGCCCAAGCAAAACACTTCTCTGGGCAATTGTATTTCTTTTATTCCATTTATTTCAAATCCAGGTTGTTGTGTTTCCAGTTATCAGCCCAATTACCAGACACAGCAAGCAGTGGGGTTATAAATATAACCCATAGAGAGTAGATATGCTCAGTGCTTGGTAATTGTATCCAGCTGCTTTGTGGCGGTAGTCAAGGTAGGCAATCAAGGCGTAAAGAAAGAATGTATTTAACTAACTGCAAATACACTGCATTTCCATCTTCAACTGCTTCAAAGTGTTATGGAACATGAGTTAACCCAAAAGTGGAAAGTAAGGGCAAATTAAGACGTTGCTTAAAAATTGCCTATAACCCTATTGTTGTGTATTATCTTAACAGTTTGCACCTTAATTTCCTCAAACACAGTTGTTGGTTATAAAAGAATAGCCAGATCACTTTAGCAATCTTTTAAGTTTCTCAATCCAACATGCAATGGTGATTAATTAGGCTACAGGTCACAAAATCTTTTATGCTACTGTAATGTAAATCTAATTTAATTTAAACGTGCCAGCAATACCTCTGGTGTAACACTAGTGGAACATTACCAAAGCATAAACTGTTATTATACATGTCACTCTGTTCAGTTCGACCTCAATCGTTATACCTAAAAGAAGTTGATGGGATGCTCATTAAATGCCACTTATACACAGTATATACATAAGACTTTAATATTGACATGTAAGTCGAGAAAATGTAATGTTATTTTTCACAAAAAATAAAGAAAATCACAAGGATCTACCTAATGATGCTAGTTTATTTTATTATAACCCATTGTAGCAGCTTACGGGACCAAGTGACTAGAGAACTCTACTAAATGTAGAGTGAGTACCGGAAAAAAAAAAAAGTCGGAATTAAAGAAAATGAAAAAAGTAAATATTAAGCTCTTAAGAGTCACATTCATGTGAGCATAGAGAACTTTGAAAGGCAGCATACTGAATTTGCATATTGACCGCTCTGAGTGATTAAAACAGGTTTAGTTGTAGCTCTTGCTTATAGCCCTGGAAGTAGCTAATCTAATGTGTCCCATTTGTTGTCCTGGTCCTTCACAAACTGAGGCCCCAGAGCATATCATATGACACTAAATAGAAGGTAATACACCAGTCATGTCCACTAATATGCCAGCTTGGTACGTCTGCCACTGCTAAATAGATTATGATTAAGGAGTTGAAGCTTATGAAATATGGATCCAGATCAAAAAAGACCATAACGTCAGATGAGGAAAATACAGTAGAAGCTTATATTTTATTTAGCTCCAAAGAATTGTGCATGGAGGGCTTGCAGCGAAAACAGCTTTACCACTCCATCGGACATAGGGAGTTTTAAAATAGAAAGAATGCATGTGAGTGACTAAAGAAACCACAACTGCTGGTGCAGAGGGAGAAAGACTAGTGCCCATGAAAGCCCTTTATGTCAGACCCATTCAAAATCATGTGATGCTGGATTGGATTGGATATGCTCATGCTGTGTCTCTGCTGTTTGCCAGGCATTGCTCAGTGTTGCATCAAGACTGGTGGTGATTAAAGGACTGCAGGCAGCACTGTGGTCACTTGAGAATGATTGTGATCATGTAAAAATGTAGATAATGCATGCAGGCGGCCATAGCACAGTGAAAGAACATGGAGGGGATTGGTCACTCAGAGCTTAAAGTGCCTGAAGTACATCTTCACAAGACCACACCCATCTCAGTTGTATCAGTAAACTCAGAAAACCAAAAGATCAAATCTGATATGGAGCTGGTCTGCAAAGAATGTGAGCATCATGTGTAATTGTGTAAGATTGTTGTTGGGATGTAGTATGCTGTTGAAGATCTATCAGATATTGATATGTAAACAATTTTCAGATCGCTGCACTCTCAAAGGCTCTGTTAAGATAAATAAAAGTCAGTCTTGGGTCTAAATTTCAGTTGTTTTGCAAGACCTCCATGCTATATTAATTCCTTTTGGGCCTTATTGACAATAGGAAATAAAAATCTGTTTTAAATCAATTTTCTTCATACTTAATGAAAAAAAAGTAGTACAAACAAACCCTTGTGACGCCTGATAAAAGAAAAGATTCGCAGTCACCACAGGAAGTAACGGTAAAGGTTTTTCAAAGATACATAGATAAGAATTATTGTATTGAACAATACTGTACTAGTATTAAACCATATTGTATTCTTTAAATAAGAATACTGCATAAAGTATGAATTATATTATGGCAAATTATGGAATATCTTGTGCTACTAATGTAATGTGCAGTCAGTATCCACTGTGATTAAGGGATTTTACACACCTGTGGACTCATTTTAGTCACCTAAAGGAACAATTTAAAAGGAACCTCATGTTGCTAAAGAATAAATAGGGCTTTGAAATAAAGCTTGGACTCACCGAAAACACCTTAGCTAAACTAATTTACCCAACTAATTCTCTAAATATTTAAATGTTTTTAGCTATAATAGACACCTCTCCCAACAACAACACTAATTTACTGTCTTCTAGCTATTACTTCATGTAAAATATTATGACTATAACTTTGATTGATTGATATTAAAAAATGTGATATAAATCATATTTACTGTCATAATATTTTAAAATACTGACTTTTAAAAACAATAACCTATTTCTTAAAATAGTCAAATTGTTTATTAAAAGAGAAAATTTCAGGGATTCTGTTTCCATACTATTTTTATATTTTCTGATTGGCCATCCCCAGATTAGTTTTTCTTACCCTTTCTTTCCAGGGAACTTTCTCGCTAAACTGGCAGCCAGCATGAATCACTATATATAACTTTCGATTCTTCATCTGTTCTCTGACATTCTGTGACATGCAGCTTCTTCTTTCAAACTATTGCTCCATCTTTTCTCAAAGACCTATGAGAGCTGATGGCATTTCAATACCTGTAAAGTCTTTGGGTTATGAGGATCAACCTAAAAAAAAGGACAGAAACCCTGCTTGATGCAAAATGTTGCTAGCAACATCGTTCTTTTATATTATAAATCACACCCCAGATAACAAAATAAACACTATTGAACTTTATAGAACATAATAGAATTATAATTCCTTAAATATTATAGGGCAGTACAGATGCTACATGAAGCTGCAAAGCAATGAACGAACTGATCTTCTCACGCTCACAGTTGCTGACGTCGGCGAGAATGATGGTGTGTGACAAAGCACTTCAGAGAGCAGGTGAGATCCTATCAAGCTCAGAGTGCAATGCCGTCTGGTTTTCACTCAACACAGAGCATAAAGCAATTCATACATTCTACATCTACATCTCCAAGTCTAAAACAGCTTCAAAATTAACTTTAAAACGCCTTTCAAGGGCATCATAGAGATTTGTATCTTCTGATTCAATTATATCATCTTAATCAAGGAAAAAATAGGGTGTCCCAGTGGTTAATAGTTTGAGCTCCAGTTTTGTCTCAGTGCTTAATTCTTTAAACTTCTAATCAGAAGGTTATGAATTCAAATCTCAGCTTTGCCAAGCTACTATTGTTGGGATCTTGAGCAAGGCCCTCAATTGCGAGTTATGTGCAAAATGCTGCATAAAGCATAACCCAAAACAAAACACAAACCAAGCAAAACATTCGCTGTCCTATGTATAATATAAAAATGGTCCAATGGTGTGAACACAACAGTATAATGTAGTATGAAATGGAGTTTGTTTAGTTTTTGTTAATTTATTTGGTTTATTCAACATAGCTTACAGTATCAATGGCTATTTAAGGACAGACACAAGGTTACACCGATGCACAAGTTACATCGATAATACTCAGATCAGGCCAATTTAGCATAATCAATTAACCTAATGCATGTCTTTGGACTGTGAAAGAAAACCAGGGTGCATAAAGTAAACCTATGTGGACACAGAGAGGTGAATGTGAGGTGGTAATTGAACCGCTACCGCTGGAGCAGTGAGACGACCGTGCTAACCGCTGCGCCACCGTGCCTCCCTAATGTGTTTAGTTTGACACCGACAAAATGTACTTGTGGTCACTTAATGATACTAATTTTACTAATGGTGTTATTACCATCAGTTAGTAATCGTTTCTGGACTTTTGTGATACAAAGATTCAGTATAACTGGATTACCAAAAGAACTTATCGGTTTGGGGCTGCAGGATTTTTATTACTTTTTTTATTTAATTCAGAACCTTTGTCCCTATTTCTGCTACACATTGTCAAAACGAAAAAAAAAAAACCCTAACAAGGCATAAACTGCCAAAACTGTGTAAGTGTGTAATTAATGTGTTTTAACATTTATTGTAGAAAAAGTATTTTCCATTGGACTGTTCAGGTTACTTTGATACAGGTTAATTGATGTCTTATACAAATCAACTAATTATTAATTCAATCGATCAAGTGTTTAACTTACAATACATGCAAACATGCTTTGTTTGCTACTGACTGAACTCTACATGTGATTAAGCAAATCTGGATGTCATAAGAACAAGTGTTTCTAAAATATACTGCTCACAGAAAGTAAGGGATATTATAAAATGAAATATCCCATCATTAAATATCCGCTTTTTGTGAGCAGTGTTTTAGTAAGTGCTTAAAAGTTCTCTCTCAATAAGTACTCAGCAAGCCATGACGTCAAACATTTTTTTGACTTTCACACACACCTCTCTAACGTACCTCTCATTACACTCAATCACTTGATTTACACCTCTAATATTAAGCCGTTGTGTTATTTAGTAATTTGGGAGGTCTGGTAGAGTGGCAGATCTTTGTTACTTGGAGACAGTGGAGACACATTAGGAAAGTTTGGCTCATAAGCAATAACCCCGATCTGGATTTTAAGATCAGTTGTGTTGGATTTTTGTCAATCGTGATTTCTAAATGTTAATGATAGTGATTGATCTATTGATTGATTGATTGATAATGATTAATTAAATAAAGCAAGCACTTTCCGAGAAAGTGAATTGTCATGAACTTGACCAGTAAACTCAATACCTTCAACTGTTGTTTTGCACTTAGAATGTATTCTGATGTTTGGCTAAAGGTCAGGCTAGTGATTTTTACTCAGATTTCTTTCTAATTTGTACAGGTTCAAACTTTCTGGAATATAACAATAAAAATAGTTTGAGCAACATTCTTGTTTGGAGCGTGGCTGTAACTCAAAGTATTGTACGTAGCTGACTTATAACAACTGAATAACTGAAACATTTTCTATGGATTAAGCTTCCATCCCCATTGATGGACTAAAAAAATGCCACAAATTTAATTAGAGATCCACTCCGCTGAGGTTAATGGCAGAGCAATCAAGATCCTAGATTATCCAAGAGATCTAACCTCTCTCCAGTTCCTCAAGATGAACGAGCCAATCAGTGTGAGAGGTGTGAAGATATCAATCAACCATTTTTTTTTTAATTTTTCAATTAAAACCGTGCTCCTTCTGCAAACTGCCTCCTGTCTGTTACAGGATAAATCTTAAATCTTACCTGATTGCAAGCAATTTCTTAAATCCTACTAATAATATCTGATGGAGGTATTACCTCACAACACTGTTCATAAAACCCACAGAAAATACATAGTATTCTTATTGCACACTTTTTTTTTTGACTTTTTGTGAGATGTTTGCTGCCATTTGATGTCTGACCCCCACTCTCAATCGATTGCTGAAATGTGTAGCTGCTGTAGTCAGTTCTCACACATTACCATTTCTCTTTTTACTGCACAAGATCATAAATGTCCAAAAGTATGTATCCTACATCCCTTCTAATTAGTGATATCCCATTTCAGGAACACTCACTCGTAACAAGTTTATCATTCGAAGCACACAAGCACGGATTCTTCACAGACGAGCAGTGGTAGTAGAAGAGGTTGTACAGAAGACCACAGTGACTTTCATGGCACATCCCTAGTTGGAATAGCATGCGTGCAGGTTTATATACTAAAGGTGCAATGCTAAATCCCATATTACTGTAATGGTAAAAAGTTACTTGCAGTAACATAAATACAAATCATTGGTCTTACCTGTACCAAGTTCCACCCCTCTAATGACTCAGCAATAATCGATGTGACTGATGGACACACCCCACCAAAGATCATTAAATGTTTGGGACCATAGCAGATTGCATCGAAGAAGGCCCTTAATCCCTTTGCGTTGTCACACTGTGGAAAGAAAAAAAGGAAGGACAAGTCAAGAAAATAAATGATATAAAAGATATGTACCAATCTGTAGGCAGCTTCAATTAGAAGCAGACAGAGGAGACAGAATCCCGATAGCCTGAACTGGCCTGTTAAATGAAATAGATGTCTAGTATTTTCACAGCGCCAGTTCACTTTTACTGTGTGAATAATGCATCATGCACCTCCATTTCATAGCTTACTGGAACAATCCATTTCAATTAAGTCATGCAAGCAGAATGCAACCAATACATCAAATTGATATCAATTTCTTATGCCCACAGAGTGTGAAATCCTAGCAACACTGCTCAGTCTTTAAAGCTGTTTAAGACTTATCTGCCTTCACGTCTAATTAGTGAAGAACAACACTCAATCTCATTCTCAATAAGAAGGCAGAATTCAAGTACAGAAAGAATGTGTTACAAACAGGTTAGCAAGTAAAACTGAATGTGTGAGTTTATTTTATGATTGTTCCATAACAAAAAAAAAACAAAACGTTGGCCATAAAATGCATGCTTATACAGCATTTAAACCAGATTAATTTTGATGATTGGTAATTTAATTCAATTTCGGCATCATCCCCATTCAGTGTTACATCAAGATCTGCATATACCGGTCCACTCATTTTAATGTGGTGTCTTTATTACAATATATTTACAAGTATTCTCATTTTCCTTACACGATAGTTTTTTACGACATCTGCAGCAGAATATGAACTGAACTGCCCCTGCACCTTTGATTTCTTCCATTTGTTTATTCTTTTATTGATTTCATCAATCCAAGAGGTCAGAGGATCTACTAAAATTTAGGTAATTGTATGACTAATATTTTTGAAGTGAAGTTTTAGTCTCACAGTTTAGGAAAATTGTTCCAAATGTATTTCCAAACGTGTTTCCTGCCTCCAAATAGGTTTGGAATTTGCGAAAGAATGTATTGTAGGTTAAACATTTTAACATCATTTAAATTTAGCAAGCAAATGTTTTTTTCGCCACACAACCACTATATAGGCCAAAATGTGGGCAGCAAAGATATAATTGTTATTCTCATTAAGTCAGCAGGGAATGTAAGCAGAATTTCTAATAATTGTTAGAATGGTCTTTGAGGGTTGAATTACACCTACATTATTGCATGCTTGAGTAGGCCTATATGATTTCGGCTTGCATTTAAGCTGTGAATGACATGCTCCGCCTTTGGTACCAATCACAATGAATGGTGCTGCCGTTTCTATGGTTTGATATGAATGGATGGTTTGAACATGCGCTGCTTATTGTTGTCAGTTCTCACGGCTTCTGCTCAGAATTCTGCAGTTAGACATTCTTAATGTGTTCCTTAAAACAAAATAGCGACAATTAAATAAGAATTTTTAAAAAAGCATTTAAATCCAAAGCATCGTTCAATGTGTCAAACACACCGTTCTGTTCAAGAGAACCAACTCACTACTGCAGTGTGCAGCCATTTCTCATCGCCATGGCAACACACCATGGCTCCGGGGAAATGTGCGAGAATGGAAAAGATGAAATGAAATCTATTGATTTTGATATGACTCCTCACCAGTTTTGGAATGATTTTCATGTGTTTGTAAATATATAGCAGGTAAGCACAGAAACGTTAGACTGGTGATGGTACACCTAGGTCAGGAATCTACTGAGGTGCAGAACCACAGCACGTGAAAGGTGCTTCAGGAACAAATGATGGAATTATTACTTTGCTGCAAACTGGATACTGGATTCATCTAGAATTTTATACTGAATATGCAGTTATATACAACTTTCTTTGAACACTTCCTTACTCTTGCATGCTTACATTCTGGCCAAGCAGATTTTCTTTCAAATAAAACCTCTCACTCATAAAGAATATAAGCTGTACATGAGAGATTTTGTCCTTCATAGAGAACTGAAATGGTTCCAGATTGAATATCTGTCTTTGACACCAAATTCAGATCTCAGTTTGGCAGTTTGCAGAAGTGAAGCCACAATAATACTTTACATTTTATGTTATTTAACAGACGCCTTTATCCAAATCAACCTAGCATTGATACAATCTAAGAATCGAAGCCATTATGGGTTAAAGACCTTGTTCATGGACCCAACAGCGGCAGCTTGGCAGAGGTTGGATTCAAAAGATTCTGGCATCCCTGGGTGTGGGGATGGGGCTCATTGTGCCTAGTTGTGCCTGTGTAGCCTTTTGAATGTAGACGTGATTTTAAAACATAAAGCTACAACAATATATTGTGAAATCAAAGATGCTCTTGTATACCAGGGATGCCCAATGTTCTTTGTAGTTCTTCGTAGTCCTAACCTCCTTTCAAGCACATTGATTAGACCTTAAATGTAGTCTTCCTAAAGAATATCTTGATGAGGTATAGAGCATGCAGTTGAATGATTAACCATACTGCATATAGCTGTAATCTGGGTCCACAAAAAGGAGACAAATGTGTAGAGTCAAGTATAAACATATATTACACACTCAGGCAGATATCTCAGACAAGAGCAATGCTTGAATCAGAGTGCAGTCCCAGTACAGAACATGAGAGGGCAAGAGAATGAAAAGAAAAGCAATGCAATGGTCAATATCCAAAAATAAGTAATGGAGGGCAAGCTGTCTCTCTCTCTCTCTCTCTGTCTCTCTCTGTCTCTCTCTCTCTCTGTCTCTCTGTCTCTCTCTCTGTCTCTCTCTGTCTCTCTCTCTCTCTCTCTCTGTCTCTCTGTCTCTCTCTCTGTCTCTCTCTGTCTCTCTCTCTCTCTCTCTCTCTCTCTCTCTCTCTCTCTCTCTCTCT